>JAQGBU010000636.1:0-22354 GCA_034698605.1 Isotoma decorata
TTTGCTAGTGATTAGTAGTTAGAGAAAGCATACGGGGAGTGATGAAAACATTTAATATATGGTGTATATGCAACTGCATGATGCACAGCAGTCACCTTTAGAAAGGTTTGCCAAGATGCCATTTGAATAGTTATACCGCAGCATTAACAAAAAATATCGTGGCTTCGGCCGGCTATTTTTTGTAGGTCGTAGGTACTTTGTGTCTTTGCCCTTTTGCCTTTCAGTTGTCGCAAACTCACATTTAAATTAAACTTGAATTTAGTAAAGAAATCTAAAATTCTCTTGTCATTTATAAAAATGAGTACCCAATACACTTTTCAACATTGTCAAGGTATCAACTAATATTTATTACAGACACCTGAAAGGTGATGTCAATGTGTCAATAATAAAATCATCAGTCATCATTTACTGTGGGAAACCATTGCATTGCTTGGTTTCACTTCCGTGTTGTATCATCGATACTGGCATAATCATTTTATGTGAATGACTTCGAGTTTTTTTTTTTTTTGCTTCCACAGTATCGTTTCTTTTAATATTTGTTCCTGAATTTTTGAATCAGCAAGTTTTCTATTCATGCCCAAAGCAGATTCAATATTTTTGTAGCCTTAGTCTCTTGAATATTAATACATACAGTACATTTTCAAAACCTTTGGAAAAAATTTCCTCATGCTTCCATAAACACAAAATATGAAATTGAAGAAGTACCCCCTGGTGAAACTCAAGAGGATTTAGAATGGCGTTAGCATCTAAGTAAAAGCAAAAGGTATATCTATTCTTTATTTCATTTCATATAAATTTGGAAGGACTTGAGATGGGAGTAGATCGAATTTTTGGATCGGGTAAGAATGAGTAAAGCAAACCTAGCTATCCTGCATTGGTTGGCTTTGGCTAGTCTGACCCGGTGTCCTACAGTCCCACTACTGGATTGAAGTCCTCGTTCCAAAATCATACGCCCACACAAAGAAAGCTCCAATGTAACGTACTCTTCCATCGTATAACAGGCACATCACACAAAATTCCAAGGAACTTCTTCCCCTTTTCCTTTAGAACCCCACAAAAACTGTCCAAACTGTGGAAACTACCTAGAATTATTTTAGGTATTCGAACATTGTACAAACTATACTATACTACTAACCAAGAATAAGAGACTCCAGGCGGTAACCGTCACTGTTGTTTCCAGTCACCAGTCCTTATGGAGCCTCTACGACTGAAAGGAACATGAACAGAGAAGGAAGCGAACCTGACTTTCTCCGCAAATTGTAACATCGTTATACCCTTAGTACTTAGTAGTAGTACACCATCTCTCTTATACAATTCATACAAATATTAGAATAAACGTGTATATCCTCATAGTCCTAATCGTATTCCATAGCATAGAGGATGTAAGGGAAGAAGGGAACGTTTGGCAGCTCTCTTTAACTTATTTGGCGACAATTCCATAATACCCATCCAATCGTGTACATTAATACCTACCACTTTACACTAGGACGAGTTCAAATCACAATCCACATCCATACTTCCAATGATACTGAAGCAAAGGAAATGCAAGGACTTTTTTCCGAGTTGAGTTGAGGCTCGAGGTGAAATCAAATTGGACGTGTCCGTGGACATATAAAGAGGAAGTGAAAAGTATGAAAATAAAAAAAAGTAACAACGAGCCAATATAACTACTCAAGATTACAACACATTGCTTCTTCTTACTATATTATTATGTTATAAGCCTATGATTTTAGAAGGTACTGTCACCCTCACATATTGCTATCGCGAAACAACCACCCACTACTACAGCCGTCAATGTATGGATGTCAAATGGGACATCAGCTTCACTTTCACTCAGAAAAAAGGCGAGTCGGCTCCTTAATTCTTTTCTTTTTTTGGGGGTAGAAAAAACTCTTTTTCTGCAAACAAGTAAGTTTTCCATCCTCCAACTCTTTCAGTTGGCTCGAGTTTCTTTCAAGAATCAACTTTGTACTTGTTTTATGAATGCACCTATATATATATATATTTGTGTGTACAAGTTCTGCTTTTGCCATTAGAGAACTGTCTTTGCAGCCTTTAGTTTTTGTTAGGTATGAATGTAACTCTTTAAGTAAAATGAATATATGTATGTATATATTTACCATTAGCTGTATTTGCAACTAGATAATGGTTCCTTGACTTGTCGGATTCCTTCTTCTCATTTCTTTTCTCTTGGCATTCATCTCTTTCCCTTGTCTAAAAAAGACAAGAATGACGACGGGACTGATATTATTACTACTCTGTGAGAGAAACCTAACTTACAAATTACTGAGAAAAATAATATTTTTAGTAGATGCAGAAGAAAAGTAAAAGTATTCTTTGTATGTTGGTACTCTTGGTTGTGCCTTGATGGTGATTGTCCTGGATGAAAGCGTCGGGCTCAATTTGCTTTATAAACCTTTAGCAAATTTTCTTACTTCTATTCTTTGATCATCATCATTCTTATTACAACTGAAGTCTAATGTATTAGGCATATATACTTATGTCATGTGTGTGGAATCATTTAATGTACAGTACAAGAACTCAGCATCTTTATCAAACTGACAAGAAATAATTGTGAAAAAAATGAAACACATTTAACAAAATGTTTGGGTTGTTTTTCATATTTCCAAACTTTTCCGTGATTTTGTCATACATACAAAGATGTCTTGGTGCATAAACTTCTTGGTCTAGTTTCTCGAGGTCCTACCATCCAAA
Source organism: Isotoma decorata (assembly GCA_034698605.1). NCBI lineage: Eukaryota > Metazoa > Arthropoda > Collembola > Entomobryomorpha > Isotomidae > Isotoma > Isotoma decorata. The sequence goes on from JAQGBU010000636.1 coordinate 2,716, forward strand.
CAGGATACTAATGGGGTAGTATCAAGTAAAAATTGCATATAGGCTTGACACACAGCATTATGTTAAGTAACAAAGGACCACTCCTATGCCTTGGGAATTTGATTACTTCTACCAAGGCTTTTATTGTGTATATAGGACTACAAACGTAATGTGTTCACTGTATTATAAAGAGTCAACTCTGAATGATATACAAAAAAATTTAGTTTTTTTGGGGAAAGAGCTAGCTTTCTCTGTGTCACTGTCACAGTCACTAATGCTTCTGGTTCTGACGCATTTTGTTTGTTTTTGTTTGAATAACTTTAGCCAAACCATTATACTTTGGTCATTGATCACTGGACCATACACAATAAACAAAAACAACAAAATTAACGTTGAGTATGGTGCCGTGGTCACTAGATTTTTTATATATTTTTTGCTCACTTTACATAAAGTAATAGGGTGTACCTAATTCGTTCTTTTATAAAACCGGCTTGATCGTCAACGGAAAAAAACAGTTCAAAGGTCCTTTAATTTGTTTACTGTGGTTTCTGTTCGGAAAAACTTATTAAAATTGAAGCTAGTCGTAGGACTAGGAGCTTGCTTGATATTGACATTTTTTATTTTGCATGAGTTAATTTTCAGTTGAAGCATATACCACACGGACACAAATGTGATAAACTGTCACAGCCATAGTTCATTAGGACATTTTTCCAAGGTTTGCGTACGTTTAGCAACTTTACCCAACCTTCGGTCACAAACAAATCCGTTAGTTCCTTCAGCTGACGTAATTCTAAAAAAATTGTGAAAGGTATTTACATTTTTTTTAAACAAAATATACTGTTCAAAGTATACAAATCCGTATTTGGAAATGCTCATTGAATAATTAAACTACTTTTTGCTATTATCGAATTTTCACTTACCGAAAAAGTTTACAAATAATGAAGGACATATTTAAAAACTTTTTCATATTAAGGCCTATAAAGAATGTCCACTACCCTTTATCATTTTGATGGTTGCGGGTTACATTTAAATCCATCGCAAACGATTCGCATGATAATACAATGTAAAATTTGGCAAGGAATAAAGCTGTCAGAGTAATTGACACAAATAAACATGGTTTTGTTATCAGGGGTGTAAACATTTATTTCATTTTTGTTCTATACCATAATACAATAGAATAATGCCAGCATCTTTCATCATATCTTATGTGTCATTAGCCATTTATGACATAAACGTAGCGTTATTTTATGTTATCTTTGTGTCACTAACCTATGAATATTCATTAGATTAAGTAAGCTTATTTATAATCCGCTAAAAATTGCGGGTACAGAAAAACTTCCACAAGTCAACATTAAATATTAGGTAGTTTAATGGACAGCATGGAGTTTACAATTTTCTTTTATACGAAGTACAGTTTTTATTTAAATACATTAAAACATTTCTTTTCACTTGTTTTATTGTAATACTGGTACCTATCTAAAATCAACCCATTAAAAATTAATACAAAACTTTACCATTTCACTTAGGTATATTTAGGTGTACATACTTAAGTTGTTATTAAGAGAAAGAAGTACGCTTGTCTTATAAAGAATTGGGGAAAGTACACGAATGTAATAACTTTGCAAAACATAGTTCAGTAAATTTCCACATAATAGATCAGTGAGTTCTTATCTCGGAATTGCCTCAAAAGAAAGCTAAATAAACTGGTTCCTTACAAATTCATATGTTTAAATAAATTGAAAATGTATACCATCATTTCAACCTTCGAATCGAGTAAAATAACAAGCTAGTTAGTATCCGCTTTATAACAACTGTTTTTAGAATTCATGTATGAAATTAATTATAATTATAATTATAATAATAATAATAATAACACTGGGAGTGAACTAGTTAGTTTTGTAAATGTTCTTCTATTTCTCGTATATGCTTTAGGGCTAGTTCGCAATGTTTAATTTGCTTTAATTTCCTATTTTCAGCTAACTTGTAAAATCATAAGCAAATCAACTTCCTTCCGAGTAAACAAAGATAATACATATTATGGACTCCTTTATAATAATTATAATTTTCATTAATGACCACAGGCTTGGGATTTAGCCTGTAGTGTTTACTTTCATTTACTGACACAAAATGAAAAAGCGTTAGAACGAAAATGAGAGGGGAAGACTTTAGGTATTCATTTTTCTTTTTCATTATGCATATGGATTAAATTACTCTACATCCATTCCAGTCGTATAGACTTTCAGTTTCATAGTACTGAAAATTATTTTGTTGTTGGAAATCTGAACTGAGAAATCCGAGAAAGCGTTTTGCACAGGATTGTAGGAATTACATTATAAAATTTTGGATTGGCTCTTATTATACACACTATATAGATTTTAAATAACAATTTAAAATATTAAAACTATTGCCTAATCTAGTACGTAACATTCATAACCAATAGTAATTATCTTTTAAAGACTAAATACGGTAACCATTAATAAAATTATTTAGCTCTTCTAAATAAGTCTTCCAGTTGTGTGTGATTGTTGTCATTATGTGGACGATCTAGTGCCTCCTAAGTGGCTTGAGGGGGTATTAAAAATACCAATCATTAATTTCATTTACATTTTATTACATACTACTTCAAAAGTTAGCAAGTACTTACTAAAGCCTAAAAGTAACATGACCGTTTTCTTATGTACAATATTTTAAACATGACAGGAACTTTTAAAGCTAGTTTTAAATTAAAAAAAAGCATTCTTTTTAGTATTTGCACAACAATAAAGACCAAACTTAATGCATTTTAGAACATTGTTGTATGTAAATTAGGTAAAATAGCAAAACATCATCAGACTGTCGAAACATATTCTTGCAGAGCGTTTTTTAGGCAAATTTCTTTAATATAATTCAATTTTACCAGCAATACTGTGCACTTACTACTTGTAAATCATTTAGAATCAGGCTCAATTTTTAATTGAATACGTATTAATGTCTAAATAGTGAAATGATTGTACATCAATTGTAGTAAGCTATTGTTATTATACCTTATAAGTATGAGCTGCTGAAGCTTATTGATGAATTCTTTATTAATGTTATTCATACACAGCGATATAGTACATAGGTGATAGACAGCTACATTGAAAAGAACTAAAGTATTAGAAAAACCAACAAAACACCCCTCAAAACCAAGAACCCAAGTTGAACTATTTTCGTTTTACAACATTCCACTCCCACACACTCTCTTACTAGAATTGTTTGTAAAAGAATGGAAACCGTTTCCCCAACTTGTGAAAAGTATGAAAGTTTCTAAATCATTATCGATCAAAGACACTTTTGCCAAAAGTATGGAAAAGCTGTAAACAAATCTGGTACACATTTATGCATGGACAGAATGGCTCCGATGTAGTTTTTTTCACCAAAGTTATAACGAAACCATAAAAGTAATGTACATTTATAAATTTACAAAGTAAAGATAAAAACAATACTTCACAACTTGTATTTTTATTAACAAACTACATTGACGTAAATCTTTAAAGCTAAAAATAAGAAAAGAATAAGCAGTCTATCGGAATGAATCCCTACTCAATTTTTTATGAATGAGAATGAGATACTGCATATATTTATAAAAACACCTTAACTTTAGAGAAAGCCCTGTCAAAAACAACAAAACTTGACGTAATCTTAGAAATGTATAGTAAGTGCGCAGTTAAGAAATTAGAATTAAAACCGGTATCAAAAGTTTGAGAAAAAGAACCTTCTCGTAAACTCTAATGTCAGATTCAGATCACTCATCTCATAAAGCTACATGGAAATACTCCATAAATACATGGAAGGTTTAGACTAAATTATAATATTTGATACAAAGTCACCTTCACCTTCAAAACTAAATGAGTTTCCTTAAGAAACCACTAACTTTCTAATCCATGGGAAAACCCCACTCCTTGAGTAGTATTCAATTCCCTTCAAACTAAATTTAGGGATATCCATGAAGAGGTTAATTACAGAGTAAAATAAGTGAAGAACCGCTTGGAGAGTTGGAGATGAAAGATAAGGATTATTTACCAATCGAATTGATTATGTGATCCGAATACGAAAGTAGGTAAATGCCTACACTCTGTGTTTTTCTGTATGGAGAAAGTGAAATAATATTACTTTACCTTTGATATACTGTATACAATGTGTATAAATGTAAGAAAGGGGATTGATCATGAAATGTTTCTCTCCTCCTAAGTAAACGAAATAAGGTAGTTTGTGTGTGTTCTTCTTACATTACATTACATCTGTCTGGAATCTGGAATTATTCTTTAGCACTGTATTCTATTCCTTTTTCCTTCACATCTCTTGCATTTCTCTGTCTGGTCCAATGGAAGTTACAAAAATCTCATGAAGCACAGGAGGCAGGAGGGGTTGTATAATAGTATACAAGAAATTGGAAAGAGCTTTCCATATGAACTTTCACTCTTCATATTTCTCTTTTTAGTTGTGTACGAAGGAAAGCTAGCTGAAAAGAGGGGTGTGTTTTATTCCATGTGTGTCATGCCATATATGCCAAGAAGGATTGATTGGCGAGTAACAGTTGATGCGAGGAGCATACGGATGCATCTTGTCTATCCATCCGTGTTTTTCGGATGTTACTGTGTTACAGATCATATTGTTAAAAAGTTGTATGAGGTTGAATATATTTTAGTAGTCAAATGTTTAGCCCTACATGTCTTGAAATTTTGATTTCTTTTAGTTTCATAGCTTGTGAAAATATAGGGAATTTGGTGGGTCAAAATTAATTTAGAAAAACAAAGATTTCTCTATTGAAATGAACATTTTCCGAAAATTACTAAAAAAAAAAAGAAAGAATAAGTTTTCAGAACTATATGTATTTTCAGACACTGATGTTTGAGGAGCAACATAGCAAAATAAAATAAACCAGATTGTTAAGAATAGCAAGAACGGATCAAACCTGTGAAGAAATTTGAAGGCCAACTTGTTAATCGATGACTTACAAAGTGTGTCAGATATATAGTCAGTAAATAATTCAAAATGTCTGTCTCTAAATCGAAATGAATCTTTAATAAAATACACCAGCCTTGCAATAACCAGGAATTTTTTCATTACAATACTGTGGGTGTTAATATACTTGGACGCGATAGTGCCAACATAACCTTGATAGTTTGATACTTTCGCTAACTTGTGATCTAAATAAATGCATTCCTTCATTTCATTCTCTAGTGTTTCTCTTTCTCTACTAATACTGCAACCAATTCTCTTTTGGTTAGGTTCTCGGTGATTTGTATTCCGATCTGGGACTAGTTCAATCCCTTGTCTGCTCTGTGGACTTCATAAGTAAAACTTAAACTAGGTAGATCTAACATGTTCTATTTTCCAATCTGTATGTAAGATAATAGTCAATACTGGTAGATGATATAATACATATAATATCGTAGAATTTTTAAAGGTAAGTAGCAATGAATCTAAGACTACTTTAAACTCCTTAGTCTGGTCATGTACGTCCTCGAATGCCACCGACGGACCACAACCAGCCACCAAGTCTCTTAGATATCATACCTAGTGTTTTTTAATACACGATGAACTTTTATCATCATGGGAAAAGAAAGCAAAAACATCTAGAGCTAAGGGCAAGTATTTGTTATGAGAGTACTGGAGCAACATCATGGATTGAGAAAGTTTTATATTTTCGATCAAACTAAAGTATTACGATTAAGTATCAAGACATCTGCCTACTCAGGACGATTATACTATTCCACGAACTACTAGATAAAATAACCACCACCAGACTGGTAATATCAGTAGGGGCAATTCATCAAATAGAACTTATTTATAAGAGATTGATGACTCATTTCATTTCATCTCTCGTAGTAATAATAAAGTAAGAAAGTAAGGATTAGTGTAAAAGACTTGGGTATATTCTTCATACTTCTTACAAGCTTTATTTAAAGATGAAGAGTGCACGTGCTACAGAATTTCATAAAAACCTTTTATTTTCACCAGAGAAAACCTTGGAAGAGAAAGATTTTGTTTGTTATCCTATCCCACTCGATCCTTCTTACTTCGATGAGATTGCCACTTCAGCAATCTTCTTTTAAAAAGCACCCTACCATCCTCTGTAGTAAGTAGAGTGTATGATTTTCGTTATTGTTTTAATACTCTCTCTTTCTCCACTATCATCACCACTAACACTACGTACTTTACTTAGGTATTGACTAGAAACCACATATATTGAGTCAAACCATTCTTCTATAATGATATTTATAAGAACCAGAAAGTGTGAGTCGATATACGATAAAGTAGTAAAAGACAGACTTGTCTATTAAGAGGATATGAAACCCATTAAATCACAAAGAGGGAGAAAGTTACTCGAGCGAAATTCTGTTGCGTAGGTGGTTAGTGTGCCTTTACAGTTCAGAGCTTCCATAGAAGTGTTTTTTTCTGTAATGAGTCTAACTAGACTTCCGTATTGTAATGAAATTGAATCAAACTGATAAAACTGTATGACCAAGAATTGTGGATGCTCCTTGGATAAAATAATTCACAATAGTCAGCACAGGACCAGCCGTTTAGTACCCTTTTGCTGACCTTCATTTTGTTCTAAGGGAGAAATAGTGGAGAAAGCAGGGTATGGAACCGATTTTGGTTCATTCCTAAATGAAATATAGATAAAAAAGTGATATAAATTTAAGGAAGCCACTTCTTTCATCCACAGGCCTAACAGCAGCCTTGATTTTCTACATTACTTTTTCATAGTAATCGTAGTGTTTGCGGTGGGGGCTTGTGCATGGCATGATATGACACAATTTTTTTTTTCACTGTGAATGAGCATGTGAAACTTCTCTTATACTCATTCATGAGTATATGTAAATAATGAACTGTATCTGGGGTAAGTCCGTAGTCCATAGTCCAACTATAAAAAATAACCCTTGTAACCAAAAAAAGCATCATCAGTTTTTCAGTTTGTACTTGAAGTAAGTATTACAAAGTAAATGTGTCATCACCATAAGCATCAACATCATTGACCAAGATGTTAGAGCCAGCAGAATGAAACCACCGCAAAGTAAAATCCAGGCCCATTTGGGCGCAATATATTTCCTTAAAATCCGGTTTCAATGGACTTAGTTCTTTGAGAAGAGAGAAATATTATCGTGATGGGATGGGAACCCTCTAATAGTCATCTTAGTCAAGTGAAAGTACCTCTACTATCACCATTACCACCACTGGCACCCCCAATAAACGTTGGATTTTTTTATGTAGTGTGAGCTGGGCATGGTATACTACTATGTGGACCAAGCACACTCACACACACAACCAAGCCATCAGTTTGTTTTCCCATTTCCGGCCCTCTCCAAAATTCTCATTTCCATTCGATTACTCTTTCTCTGCTTTACTTCTTTCTTTTTCTTTATCAAAAAATCTTTGTTTCTATCCATCCCGTACTCGTAGATTCTAGACACAATTCCTGAGGAAAAGGCTTTTCTAACAAAGAATTTATTTACATTGAATTGAATTCAGATGTTTTCGTTCTATCTGAACCTACTTTATAAGTGCCAATGCATTCTTCTCTTTACTAAAATTACAGCCACAGCGAGGCAGGGCTCAACAAATGTGTAGACAGTTGCAAGTAAAACTTATGGGTCTTTTAAAGAAAGACGAACAAGATGATCGCAATAAAAGTTTTCCAACTAAATAAGAACTGCAGTTGTTGTGCTATTGATGTCCATCCATTATTTACAAAGTAGGTACACAAATGATACAAATGCTTAGCAAAGTGGACAAAAGGGAAAAGGGTGCGAATAGAACCTAAGTGAACTAAAGGTGAAACTACAAGGGATCTTTAAATTTGGGTCGATACGTGGCTCGAAGGTAGAACAATTACAATAGGAAAGTAGGATGGGTTCCGTCCGTCCTACAAGAGTGCTTAAACAAAGGGCAAAGAAAATAGTAAGTAGGATGGGGACTTGAGGAAGGATCGAGGTAACTTGAACTGACACATGGCATCTTCAGACAGAGATCAAAAGATGAGATGATTGTCTTACATCTAGTATTTCTTGTGTCTTTTTTCATCTATATCCATCTATTTCAATTGATTTCCCCAGATCAAGAATACACACAGGATGAAATTCAAGATTTCCTCTGTTCTATTTAAGATATATCTATATATCGTATAATATAAAGATTAACTATCAAAGATTTTTTGTGAAGAGATCAGTCGCTATAATTTAGCGTACAAGAGTCAGCAGAAGTAGCTGGACCAAGCATTTTCATTAAGTTTTTCGCTTTCGTCCATTTATACCATTGTACTTCTTTTATATGTTGAATGTTCAACGATTGGTTACGACTTATGACCCTACGACAAAACCTCTCAATCCACCATTGATGTTGTAGTTTCAAAGGAGAAAATAATACAAAAGTTTTGGGATGACCTATTTGATCATCAAAGTAGTACATAGCCATATGCCTATAGTACTTTGGGGTTTTTCAGTCTAGCTGTACAGTGGGATAGGAGGGTTTTATCTACAAGGTATTTTGCTTTTGTCCTCGACCCTGGTCGATTTTTGATAAAAAGGCCCCTTCTGGCCTTATACATAAAGGCTTTAGTACTTGCATCAAAATCAGGCTTCATATGTGCAACTCACCTGCTTACAATTGTACAATTCCATTTTTTCTGCTAGATTGCATAGAGAAAGTGAAAGAAAAAGGATCATCAAAGGAATCCACATAACCAGTGGTTTTTTTCTTAGTTTCTATTATCCTCACTTGATCTCAATCTAATGAATAACTCTAGGCTAAGGCAGAGGTTACCATTTACCATGCAACTTGCGGCTGATTGCCATTACTACTTTTACTACCTATTGACTAGTACTAACCAACCTACAAAAGGGATGAATCTCATTCCACTTTCACCCAGTGCCAAGTTTTGTGAAAAGTTACCACCGGGGACAAGGCTACACGTTTAGGGTTACAGTGTTTACTCTCTTTTTTTGCGGAGAAAGGTGGACGTGAAAATAGAAAGAAGTAAAAGTGGAAACTCTTTTCGACATGTTGAGTCAGATAAGGGATATATGTCAGTAGTAGTATTACTTATTTATATACTACATGTCTAGTTGTTGTGAAGGAAATATCTGATTGTGAGTGGCCAAATCCTTGAAGAGAATTGATGCGGATCTTTGCTCTTTTCACTTGAATGAGCCATCCCATCCAGAATAAGAAGGCAAATCCCTTTGTCCTTTTGATTACACAGAAAATATACTAGAATACTGCATAGGAATGGTGAAAGCCCAGTAGGTGAGTTTCCTGTTTTGTATGGATGTGATCTTATATGATGTGATGGACATGAAGTACCTCTTCGGTCCTTAACATGGTTACTGACAAGGCAAGACAACTCCGATGCCGATAAGCGAGTTAGTGCTATTCTATGCCGCTTCTAAGAATCAAAAGCAAGCAAGAACAATAAGTGCCACCACTACCTACAAAAGGCTCACGACTCCAGAAAGGCTTAAAACAGATCGGAAATCATGGAAGCATAACATAAATAGGTCGCTTTTAAACCGACTGAATAAGATGTACACTACAATTACAGAAATTGCGAAGTCAAGGAGGCAGAAGGAGCTTTCTCAGAAAAAGGAATCAATAGGAGCTTAAGATTTTATTGTGTAAGAGTAAACTTGCTCACTGTTGAAGATTGTGAATAATAACGATAGAACAGTCTGTAAAAGGAAGAGACTAGTGCCCTCGAAATCCTAACTAACAACTTGTATTATGAATATTGTCTTCTTATTCCCCTACAAAAATGAATAGGACTCTTAACATGAGTCTAATTAACACCGAAGACCATTTTATTTGCATCAAAACCTATTCACTGAACAACTAATCACAAATCAGTAGACCATGTGTGCCATGCCAAGTCACCCTCTAAAACCGAACTAACTGTCGTACCGTAAAACATAGAATGGATGGTTTGGTCATGGATGGCAACCGAACCAAGGCTTTCCTAACTAACTATGCGACTTCTCTATTAGATCTTGAGAAGAATGTATCTACGGATGTATCTTCACTGTTATTGCATTAGCATTATGTATGTGTTTGCTTTAATAGTTGACATGTCCTCGGCCTTTAATACCAACTCTAACCAGCCCAGTCAGCGTTCTAGATTCTAGTCCTATCACAAATAACCACTGACTACGGAATGAGTATGTACTAACCACTAGTAGTTAGTACCATCCATTATTATAAACCAGTTTCAGTCCATATGCTCTTTGCTCGAGATTCATATTAGAAATGGAAGTTTGTTTTATAATGAAAGGATGTTTTAATTATTATTATTCAGACTCTGGAGATAAATAGGATGGGAAGTCGAGCTCGAGGAACTTAACGTAAGGAAACGAAACGGTTGGTGGTAGATGTAGACTTGGCTTGGTTTGTAATGTGTACTCTGCTCTTCGAGGACTTTCACTCACTGAATTCTCTACTCTCTCATCCTTTCCCCTGAACCTATAGTGTATCCCGTTGCATTGCCAGCCTTCTTAGAATCATGCTTAACACATACATTTGAGCAGTACTACACTACTGGGTCTGGTTTTGAGTTCTTGGTTTTAGTAGTTCTGGTGCTATTGATTTGCTTGCTTTTTGGTCTTGGTTTTGCTACTGGTGGTAATAATTGTGCTAGAAATTTTCATATCTGAATCTTGTACGTTGCACTCTGATGTCGTATCTATTATATCATTTATTGTGTTCTTTTCTATTCCATCCAACAACTTTGGTGAATTGAAAGCAAAAAGGAAGCTTTCTTACTGCTTAGAGTAACCACTGCAACATTTCTACTGGCTTACTTAGCTCCTGTCTCCCCATCACAATCATCATCATCATCATGATCTCTGATGCTGTAAGACTACTACTGACTTGGCTGCAACTACTGACTGGTGATATTATAGCTGTTCCATTTCTACTAACTCCACTAACTAAAATGGATCACAATCACAGGCAACTTTCCAAGTCTCCCTGTCAGCCAGAAGTTAAGGTCCAAACCTAACTGAACTGCCTAAGCTTACCTAAATCTATTTGAAACCACCTATCGAAGAGCTTTGAAAATGGTTGTGGGATAGAATAAGAATATAAGAAAGAAAGGTAGTAAAAGTAATAGTATCTAGTGTCTAGGGTAGAAAAAGTATTACTGGTGAGTAGTTTGAGTCTTTTTCCGTGATTTTGGATTTCATTCCAAGTCAACTGACACAACTACCTTAGAATCAACCAAGTCCAAACAAAACAGTAGTGTAGTTATATTAGAGGTAGCCAATACGTATAGCTTTCACCAATTTCATGATACCATGCCATGTCATCTTTCTCTTTTCCTTTAGTCTTGTATCGTTGCACCTATTATACTTTGGGGCTAATAGTCATCATTATTTTCGCTTCGAACACATCACCAGTAGTACAATTCTTAGTGAACTTTTGCTACAGAATAAGAGAGAAAGAATCCCGGAGAGTAATGCCTACTTTTAGTTCACCTGCTTCTAAAGATCTATTTCCCAAGATTTCAAGGCTGACAGCAATAGACAGTCTGTCTGTTCTCATCAGATCAACATCACCATTCTCGACAGCCTATCAACCATCTCCACCTCCCTAGGATCATCATCCTCTTCATTTTCTTCACCATCTAATAATACTTATATTATTATATGCATTTGTATAAGATGAAGTTATATATCCTTAACATCATTTCATTACCTTTCAAGGCAAAGTTGTAATGATAATATCAACCCTGTCTAATTTATTTCCTTTCCATCTTTTTACCAATAATGTAGGTGAATAACCTAGTTCTAGAGTCAGAAATCCATTAAACTGTAGGGAATGACTTGAGCTATACATTGATGCATGCTTATGTCTTCTTATTGTTGGTGCATAATAGGTGGTTATATATAATGTAAATTCAATTTAACCTTTAGCCACATCTATAATTGAATAATTTACTACATTAGTCGATCTATATCCCTCTATCAGCATCAAACAAATAGTAAAACGTGCATTTTGTTAATTACAAATTAAGGAGGAGGTAACGTTATGGAATGCAACGGTAACACAGATATTTCTGTGGGGTAAGGCAATGCAATAGTGGGGTTGTCATTATGTACATCAGTGAATAAATACAAGAATCTTCCTTTCATGTGCATTTAAGCTGTAGTGAGGTTCCCAGGTTATTTCTTCTGCACTCTTCAATATATATCCGGTTGCACTTATTCTTCCTACGGCTTAATTTACTAATTAAGGATGGGTTATTATTAGGAGAAAAGTGATCGATTTGGTTCTTGGAAAGCAGTCGAGGAAAAGGAAACCCAGTTGCATTAGGTTTAGGGGAGGGGGTATAATGAGAACAATGTTAAAGATAACGATCCGATGAGGATTGAGTTTAATTATTAATGAAATATAGGACGTATTCCGTTTTTCGATTCATTAAGCAACATTTTCCATCATATGATTCATTAAACAATCCTAACAAAAGATGTTAAAATACATAAGGCTAAAGTTCATGATACTTTTACCTACCGTTCTGGGTCTTCCTTTCCACATGCAATTAACAATTCACGTTAGTCATGCACACGCCTATAATATCTTAGAAAAAGAAACAATCAATGCGAGAGAATTTATAATGATAACTCAATTTCATATTGGTTGAAGTAGTTTGGGATCGCAGGTAAAGTGCTCTTTCATTCGGAAGATCGATCGGGCTCTCTAGACAATGCCACTACGGAATACTACGATTGGTTAAGAATTTATGATCGTTAGGAATTAATCGGACCATGATACAAGATTAATTGTTTAATTTACGTAGAACTGATGGACATGAACGTAAAAGCAAATCAAAGCCTTCATATGATTTCAATTTCGTGAAAAACAGAAAAATACCTAAAATTACGCTCTGATGATTCCTGGAAAACCAATTTATTACTGAAAGAATATAATGAGTAAAAACAACCTCTTCCGCTCACTTATTCCATGACGAGGAAGTAGAATATGAGAGCACTTTAAAAATTCAGATCATTATGCAGCCATAGTCTACTAACGTAGCAAGTAAAAAGAACCCTAAAAGATTTCAGATCCCAGGTTCTACTACTTGATTAAAGAAAGATATTAGAATTCATCAGCAAAGTCTTACTTCGTGTAACCCATTAACTATTTCCCTTTTACCCTGTCTGCACCAAGGATAAAACCCTAGGCTTACTTTTTACTTTAGTTACCTCCACAACGATTTACGTCTTCGTCGTCGTGTCATGTTTGGAAATTAGTAAGGAAGAATTCTTGATTAAAAAATCTTAGATGATTTAGGAATTTAAGTGGGGCAGAGTTTTCTAACTTAAGACAAAAATTACGAGGGCCATTTTTTTCTTCTCTTGGAACTATCGAAAGGAAGCGAGGTGCCTGACTTGACTCCCTAATTTGAGAAAACCCAGCAGGGACTCATTCCGCATCTCAATCTCATAAAATAAAATTGCTGGCAGCATTATACACTACAGAATTAATAGATCATTCAAGACATTTATCATCTTATTCATACTTACAACATTTATAAATTATATATATATTTATATATATAACACATATAAATAACAAATACACCACATAGCAAAGCCATCCTGTCCAGAAAAAGTATATAAATTTGGGTTTTTTAAATCTCTCTAAATCTAAATCTTCTACTACACATACATTTAACATTATGTAGCTAATATAATACTCACTATGATAGTTACACACATCAACTTATATATATAATATATTATAGTTAAAACAAAATACATGAAATAAAATAAGACGAGCCATTTGTTCCAACTGCCTTTTCTATCTGACTGAATTAAACAACGGAGAAAGTAAAAATATATAATTTTTGTGTGGGAGAAAACGGCCGTCTTAACATGTAGCTCTTGGTTATTTGATGGGTGTCAGTTGTCATCTTGTGCAGGTTGTTGACGATTTGTAAATTGCCGAAGAACCCGAAGAACTCTTTTTGCAAGATCGTTTTTGTTTCAGTAACTTTAACTTATTGGAGAAACTGTAACACATTGAGTAGGTGGTGGTTGTGGTTCTCTTGTAGCCTGGGTTCTAGTCTACTTTCTCTACTTCTTTTTGTGATGCTGCTGCTGTGGCAATGTTAGCATTTTAACATTAAATGTAGCTTATATATGGGTTGGTAATTCTTGGTATCCTTATCCTCATTTTGGTTCAGTTTTTTGATAGTGCGTCTTGTGTTCGTAATTTGAGTAGTTTTTTGTTCTTTATACTTGTACAATTTCATTCCTTCTGCTATTTTATTTCAAGTAAAGGTACATAATCGTTAGAATAATAAAAGTATTCTTATTCCTATAAGAGATTCTGGGTTGTTAGACTGTAGACACGAGGGTAACGTAAAGTAAAAATTGATGATACCGACGAACATGATTTGATTACGGTAACAGTATAAGGAGTTTTAGCTCACTAATAGGATTTTATACTATGTACTATACCATTTATATACTAATAAGCCTCATGATTTCCTTTTTTTATATAGAAATAACTTTACCACAGAGAAAAACATCATTTGTTGTTATTATAAGATAAAACTTGACCATTTAAGCGTGTTTAATAGTTGTAGTTTGTATTGTTGTAACTTATCTGGTAACACTATGCACACACGAATGTACCATGTAATAATATATAGATGTAGCATATAAATAGCATGTCAATCCTCGTAACAACATTTATTAACAGAAGCACAGAAGACAATTCACTGTCGTATCATTAGACATAGGATTGCGTATTGTTTTTTCGAGGAAAAAGGAAAACACATTGAATAGTCTCTTTAAAAGCATCTCTGAAATCTCTGTTGAAGTAGGCGTAAATTATAGGGTTTAATGTAGAGTTGAAATAGCCGATCCAAAACATTGTCTGGACGAGCCATTCCGGACTGACGAAGTCTAACAGGGCTGATAACATATACCAGGTAAAAAAAGGAACCCAACATGCCACAAATGTCCCCATGATTATACCTAGAAGAATAAAAGAAAAAAGAATACCACTCATTATTATTTTTGTTCCTTGTATAGTATAATGATAAGGCTATATATATTGTGTGTCATGACATGATTAGAACTTGGTAAAAACATGGAACAAAGTAACATTTCACACAAAACCAAACACTCGGTCTGTCATCAATTTTTTTTATTTTATGAGGAAAAGGAAGTGAAAGTAGTAAGGAAAGAATAGAGAAAGCTAGCTAAAATCGTCTTCCCTTTTTCCTATGGGGAACACCCACATACCACACATATTTTTTATACTGAGTAAAGCAGTTAACTTTTTTGAGATTAAATGTATTTTTTACTATAAAAAAATTTGAAGTGGGTTGCAATTAATCATTATGTAGTACGTGGGTGCACCTTTGAAGTAGAAAGTAACCAAGTGTGTCAGTTTGTCGTTGTAGTCCACCATAATTTTTGTTCATTACTTTCTCTCTAGGCTAAAGCTTGTTGCAACAGTCTGCTTTCTCTCTGTAACTCATCTTCAGTTTGAGACAGGCAGGCGATTTTGCAATATATTCAACTTCAAGTGTCAGATGAAAAAGGTATGAAATGGCAGCAGGGGTGGTGGTGATCTAATCTCATGGAAGTATATACTTTTATGGATTGGGTGGTAAGGAATGGGTGAAGTACACAGGGTGTGTGGACTCAAGAATATGAAGTATGGTAACAGATTGTGTGCCTTGAAGTAAAATTACGTATTACCAAGGTAAGATTCAGCTAAGGGTAACACATGTGTAAATTGCAAGGTTGGATTTACTCAGCATCGTCATCTACTCTTCGCCATTTCTACATTCTCTAACATTTTTTGCACCCTTATTCCATGCCTTGGTTCGTTAGTCCTTCCATTATTTCGTTACACTACTTGCATAAAGTATATATAGGTAACACTTGATTCTCAAATATCATGGATATATTTTTTTTAAAGATGAAATCCTTATTTTCTGCTTGAGAAATCTGTATACTTTGTCTAAAGACATTTTACTTTTACATAGAAGGCAGCGTGGGATTCATACCGTTACGTGGATGGGGGTCAGGTTGAATTGTATGAATTGAATTGGCATTGAGATTTTTAAAGACTAGTGAACGTTACATAAATGCCCATACTAGAGGAAGAGTTCACTCCTTAGCGGTTCTTTCATCCATTTTTGCAGGAAAATCAGCAACGTCGTTTCTTTTATATGATGTACCTTACTTAATATCTCTCTTTTATTCCAGGAGCTCAGGCTTTTAGCAAAGACTTGTTCAAATTTAAAAAATATATTCTTGCAAGTTGAATGAATTTTATATAAGGTAAATGCATACTAAGATATTTTATAATAAGACTATGCCTCAGTCCCCTGATGGTAGGACATTCATATTATAGACAGACACAGGAGTCCTTTTATCTCATAAGTGCACCACACACCAACCTCAACTGCTCAACCACCACCAGCACAATTTCTCTTCTTTCCATTTCATCTTTCTAAACAATCATCATCTATGTGGGTTTTTTATAGCTTTCCCTCTCTGTGTTACCTTTAACATTATAAAAGAAATGAAAGATCCGACAAAACTTGACGATATAGGGTCAGGGTCCAACCCACCAAGCAACCAAGGAAATAACCTCATCTGCATATTACACTTATCTTATCCCAACCAACTAAACTATGGAATGGGATGAGGGAACTATAGCATCAGAAGGACGAGTGAAGAGAAGTAGATGAAATGAAATGAAATAAAATGAGCGAAGGACCACCAACTGGTGATCTCATATTGTAATGTTATGTCTATGGGTAACTATTTAGGTAACATAAGCAGCAGGGTACATTGGGCTACAAGATTGAAGTCAGGGATTGAAGTAATAGAAGTTACATGGACACGGTTGGGGAGAAATACATTTTCTTCCGTAGACTTCTTCTTAGAAAAGCAAAAGTCAAACGGGAAATGCTCAGTATAATATTTTATCTAGATTCTTGATCTTTCGAAGACGCCCACAAGAAATGGTTCGTTTGTCGGATAATAGGACATAGTAGCGGCTGGTAAAAGGAATAGTGTGTAGAACTGAGGTTGACCCTCTTTTACAAGACGTAATCGTTTATTAGATGAGAGAGGCTCACGTTCACAGACTTTGAAACTTCTTTAGAATTGCCCATAACGCCCAGTCTGATAAGCTTCTGGAAATAGTATGTTCGCCCTAACCACATGTGCCCTAGCACCTTACGTTGGTACGTTATCTTACTGTTACTGCTCGTATTATTAGCTAAGTACTGTTGGAGATTGTAGTCAGGGGCAATAATAATACAGCTATATTGTCCAAGTGGGCAGAAGGACTGAGACTCAAATGAAATAAAATGAACCCTGAAGTTACAAAATACAGCGGAGCAGGAAATGAAAGATGCACTTTTTGAGAGTTTAATACTTTCACCACTACAATAATAGGATCACATTACCTTTTTGCTATAGGTGGAAATACATATAGGGATGATGGGGCACTCCCATTACCTAACCGCAGATAGTAGTAGTCCTAAACATAAATAGCAGTTAGGAAATCTGGTGCATTCGACCATTACACAAGAAAGAAATGGAACTGTTAGCCCTGCAGAAGATTAAATTACTTAGAAGAAAGTTTAATATCTTGTGTGAATGGTCCCTACTCTTTTCTCATTCTTCAAGACTTGGAAGTTGGATATACTAAAACTGCCTGATGCTGGTAAACCAAACTACAGCACGTCGTACAACCACTATACGTAGGCAAGAAGACAGTTACAGAGGGTTTCGAAGAAAGACTCTAAAGATGGTCAGGCCACGTACAAGCTGTATTCTGCATTCAAGTTGCATCCGACTATCCCAACTGGTCTAGAAAGACTCTAGATCTCAAGAAGTTAAGTTCGTGACGGTGATGGTTGTAAGTAAGGTGTTGGAAATTGTGCTTGGAGGACTGAGAAAAGACTGAGACTGAAACCACCAAGGAAAAATTATTAGACACGCTTTATTATACAAGACCAACTGACTCTATCTCTCTCCATTTCCATTACTTATTATTTCTCTTTCAAGTAACTAATCGTAACTACAAATCTAAAGAACCAGTTGCCACTGTCATCACCTTATCTTAAATAGAAGTTAAGTTGGCCGAATTTCTTATGCTATGTTGAGAGTTGAGACAGATAACATATTATGGAACACGCATTTATGCATCTGTCTCGAGTAAAGAATGAAGACGTAAGACCTAAGCTTGTTACATGACAGCCTGTACCCATTAAAAAAGCATTAGCATTTCGTAATCGCTATCACTAATAAAATTAATATAATTTATAGAAAATCTTTTGAACTTAATGCACTTCGACTAATCCTACTTTTACACACCGAAGCTAACATCTAAAAACATTCAGTACTTGAGTACAAAGGTCAAATACATTTATCCTAGGTCTAAAAGCCCGTAATGTTGAACGTATGAAAGTACAATATAATTTAGTTAGGCATAATACAATATTAAATGTTTCTAATAAATATGGCACAAAACTCAATAATAATACAAATGCAGTATTTCATGTCGGAAACAGAAGAGAAAAACAACAAGTCCATTAGCCAATGCAAAATGAAGCCAAAACTGAACCAAGACTTGCCATTAAAAACCTCATAATTTTATACAAAAACATAACTTGCTACGAGTATTACTGCAAATACTAATTCATATCAAACTTACTTTACTCGCATGCCTGAGTAGTAGTAAAGCTAAATGAAAAACAGCACTGTAGACATAGAACCACTGAATAATAACCAAGTTTTGTATATATTTTATAAATGCAACTATGAAAGAAAACCTAGTGGAAAGGAATGGTCCATTAGACCAAAACAAATGAGCAAAGTTTCGTCCAACAGTGAATTCCAGCTTATTAATATTCAAAATACTAAATAATATAGTTATCCTTGTGGATGCAATTTTAGTTCAGTTAATACTCTAAAGTCATATAACGAAACCAAATATAAAGACTTTTCATGCCATGTGTTTTCATTTATTAACTGCTTCTCTACTCCTACAATTCCGGACTGATATTGATGATGAAACGAAAGAAAAGACAAGCTGTCTGTAGGAGGCTGAAAGAAGCCGAAATGACATAATTTTCTCGGATTACTTTCACATGACTAAACTCAAATTCAATCTTGATGAAAGACTTCTACTTTCCAAGTACGGGGTGGTACACTCTAACTCTATACAGCATAACTATCTATAATAGAACCGTGCAATTTACTAATATTTTTCTCCGTGAAGTCTTATAGAGTTGTACGTGATGTTAGAATATTATTTAAAAAACGAAGATAGTAGAAGACAGGTGCTGCATAAGCCATCATCATCATCATATTTTCCAGTTTCATTAAAAACAGAAAGTTTCATCTAGGCATACGAACGTACAGAATTATCAGCTCTTTTCTAGTCTCACGCAGTCGTTTAACATGTTTAAGTGTAAAAAAACCAAAGATAAGAAAAATAAAATAATTTTTATTTTCATCTGACGACGATTGCCATTTAGATAGGGAAGAGTTAAAACCTACAAGATCTTACAAGGATTTTTCATATGGAAAGTTCAAGAAGTCGTGGGTTAGTTTAGGTATCGAGATTTGTTCATGCATGCATTTTGTAATTTTCATTAAAA
>JAQGBU010000637.1:0-22343 GCA_034698605.1 Isotoma decorata
AAAATTTTATTTCCATCTAAATTCCCATTTTTGTGAAAGTGAAAGTGTTGTTACTTTGTGCAAAATGGAATACAATATCCCAAAATCATTGGCAATCAATCATCATCGGCAATTAGTCAAGAAATCTCGGTTGGATCCAAAATCTAAACTATTCTATCGCTTCTAAGTGTGAGTCTTTCCTTTCTCTTTTTTCCCTATACATATGAATGTAGCAAGTTCATGATAATATTTTATGTTTCATCTAGATATCATGCAGAAAGATTATCGAATGGTTTGCCAAGGGTAGTTCCACTAAACATTGATTATAATGTAGCCATTCCTGAACCCTACAATCCACATTTGGATGATACCAATTCGCAACTCAATTGGAATCCCCGGAGACCAAATGCCGTATTTCAGGTATTAAGATTTTAGCTAATACTTTGACTATTTGAGGGAACCTACCGGATATGATAGGAAAAAATGTCATAAAAGGCACACATGTCTTCAAATCCTTTAGGGTAATATATATTAGTGTACTTGTTGAGTCTTTTAAAACTAGGTGAGTTTAGCCACATCAAAAATTCGCACGATAAAGTTGCTATTTAATGTATATGTGCAAATTTTACTGGGTGATAAAATCCCAACAATCTTAAGTTTTAAGGAGACATTCAGTCGATATATTATTACTTAAATGGGACTTTAAAAAATGTTCTATTTTAATTATACTGAGTCTGATCAATATCACCTCAAAACAAAGTCTTACCCTAGAAATGCGCTCCATGTTTCTAATTTTGAAATCAATATAAATGCGCAAAAAAGTCCTTTAAACATGTGAAAAATGATAAAATTCCATAAAATTGACATGAGTGGCCTTTCCAATTGTACTACGCTATTTTCTCAACGCTGATGTTGACAATGGACCATGGGATGTTTGGCTATAGAAGTTAACAGCTTTTGTTTTTACTCTACTAATTTATGAAGGACGCTGCCTTTATAGCAATCGAAGGTGTACCTCCAAACATCAGCATTGCTGCCAGAACACAATTCATTCAGCGAGTTGAAGAAGCAATTTTGAACAGGGCTGCTGTCACGGTAAACAATTTATGACTTTAGAAAATATCTTAGTCTTATATAAATTAGTGCTAAAAACTAAAATTGACCCTCACCCATTTTCCCCAGACCAACGGACAAATCTTCAGATTAGATACTTTTAATGGAATTGATGCTCTTGGTGATATGATTGAAGCAGCAATATTTTCTTTGAATCCAAACCGTTACGGAGCTTTTGGATTTCATAATGGTAATACAATGTTTGACCTCAAAATAGAATAAACTTTCATGATTTTATTAAAACGATACATTCAACCTTATCCAAGAGAAATAAGTACAAACTTACATATACACTAGTCGTAAAGATGTTGAAAGTTTCTCGTATCTATGTATCGTTAAAAAGGAACACTTTGATTTAATTTCTCATTCATGACTTTCTTATAGATGGACATGTACTGATCAGTCTTATAGAAGATCCTCAGAATCAGCGAAGAACACCTCCTGGTGTTATGTTGGAAGTTGCTACTTCTATGCGTGACCCTGTTTTTTACACGTATCACACGCCAGTTGATAACATTTTTGATACGCATAAGCAAACCCTTGGTCCTTACACTCCTACTGGGGTATGTTACACATTCTGAGCTGAAACCCGTAAAAGTTAGGTAATAAAAGGAATAATGGATATCAATCTAACTTCCAATTCTGATTTTTTGTATTCAAGGGAGACCTTCCGTTAACTTGGCCTGGAATTGAGATAACGCACATGCACGTCGTTTCTGAGGACGGTGGTCGCTACAACAATTTGAAAACATTTTTCAACCGAAAAATGTATGAGCTTTCCCGTGGTTTAGATTTTAACCGGACTGAAGCCCAAGGACCAATTCAGGCTTGTGTAACTCATTTGGACCATTATGAATTTAACTATGAGATTTCCGTCGTAAGTTTCACTTTGAAATTAAATATCTGATAGTTTTTTATGCCAATCTGAAACAAATATGAATGAAACCCTAACCTATTGTATGATAACCGAATAGAAAGGAAAAAGTTATGAAATTTTCAAATCCTAATAATTCAGTTCTATGCTAAACTGCAAAAGTTTCAAATCAATATTTAAATTTGTAGAACCGACATCAACATGTAACATCTGATACTGCAACAGTAAGAATCTTTTTAGCCCCAAGATTCGATGAGTATGGAAGAAGATATAGTATCAGTGAACAAAGAAAATTGTTCTTCATTTTAGATATGTTCGTTGTTAATTGTAAGTATTTTTTGGTTTCTATGCTTAATCTTTATTTAACAATTTTAAGGACAGAAATCAATATTGTCATTTTTTAATCGTAGTACAAGTTGGACCAAATGTAATACGTCGTCGCTCAACCGAATCCACATTGACCATCCCTATTGCTCAAAGTGTTCATGAAGCTGTAGTTAAGAAAACAAGTCAAAGACCTTATTGTGGTTGTGGCTGGCCTCATCATTTACTTATTCCTAAAGGAACTGAGCGTGGAATGACCTTTGATCTTTTTGTTATGCTTACAAATGGAAATGAGGATTTCGTACCTTCTCGTAATCAAGGAAGACAAGGGACATGCAAACCTGCACCAATTTACTGTGGTCGTTTGAACGATACTTATCCTGATGCTAAACCTATGGGTTATCCATTTGACAGGATACCTTATTCAATCAACACAGGACGGCAATGGTGGCAGAATCCAAGGCCAGTGGATACTTTGGAGGAATATGTTTATGGTATTCCAAACATGGCAGCAATTCAGGTTACTTATTTATAACATAACCATACAATTTTACGTTTTACATTATTCTGTCTATTTTATAATTATGTTGAGCTATACTTTGCCCTTGCACTCATTAACAGATTCAAATCACACATCTAAGGAATGCTGTTCCACTGTCTGGAACAACATCAGGTGCGGTTCAATTTCCAGGTGACGAAGTGTCCAGTCCGGTTAATGTCAGGGAGGTGATTAGAATTGTAGACAATCATGACTTCTCTCATCAGTTGTCTCAACCTCAAGCACCTGTGCAGTACTCCGCAAATTATGCAGGGCCAGTTAATCCTGTTCAATATAACTTACAAAACTCTCAGCCTTATCAGTGGGTGTATGCTAAATAATTCACATGATAAGCCTGTCTTCTCTCCTGTCTGCCCATAATCCTTTACAAAGCCATTCTTATGAAACTTTTATTTTTTGATGCAATATACAACTTCTCCTTTTACTTCTTTCCGAAATTTACTGAATTTAAAATTCAAGCTTAACAAGCATTTTACAAATAACTAGTTTTAATCATTTTCATACGCTAGATGTAAATGCTTATGTATTTAATATTATGGATGCAATTAAGCAATGTATGTAAGTAACTGCCATTTAAATTTGTATATTTTTTGATATTTCTTCAATAAATGTACGGAAACTCTTCAAATATTTGTATTAGTTATGTTTGAATAAATAATAAATATTGTTTCGTATAGTCTTTCAACAAATTCAATCAAAATTGAACTTGCCAAATACTGATTTCCTTCTTCATTTTCTTGGAACCTTCTACATGGTGAATTCGGTTTAATTTGCTGGTTGAGTTCCTGTTGGAATGCAGCTTTTTAGGTAACTTAAAAATGTGAGGTTTTGGAACTATTAATGGGTTTTCATCAATCCATGATTTCAACCCTTCCTAAAATAATACTTTGTGGGAGTATAAGTAGATGTAAGGAAAATAAAACGATGATGTGTACAATTAATAAGTTTTAACATGCTCATATGCAAATGTGAGATGTGCGGTATTCCAGATACAGTACAGAAGGTTAAGTTGCATTAATCTGACTTTGTAAACTACAATATTTACAAATTACAAACAAAATCGGATAGTAATTAAGAAAAAACATGAAAACAATATTTTTTTTCTCGTTTTTGGGTCTACTCAGTACTTTTACACTACCAAACATGCAGATTTTCTACCTTACTGTAGTACTGTCTTCAGACAAGTTTAGTTTTTGTTCACAAATTCTGAAATTAATGTCATGCTCATAACAAAATTGTTTCTATTCTAGTCAACAATATCTCCCAATTTTAATTACGTCGAAAATACCTGACATCCAAAAAAGTTGTTTAGTGCTAAATCACTTGAGAGAAACGGTAGAATATTTTTTTACATTATAATGCCTAAGGATAAAAAAAACTTTTTTGTCCGTGTATAATATTGCCTTCATGTATTAAAAATTATCAACTGGCCGGAACTTTTTTTGGAGTGAGTTGTTTTCAGGAGTTTATTTTTTAACTCCAGGAATCAACTCGCTTTACTCCTAACTTTTGAATACTCACTAGATATAATATGGGGGCCTGATGAGGAATCTGTCAATTGCAGTTGGGTTGGGTTATCGACCTAAACTTTGTTTATTTTTTCATTAAAGGAAAAAAAGTCCTGAATTCTGTAGAGAAACTTTAAAAAATCTTAGGTCTGTTTTTTCACAAGTTTGGCAGACTGCCGGTGAGGTAACAAGCGAAGTAAATACAAATGAGGTATAACAACAGTGAGCAAATTCACAGCCCAAAATTGGGGATTTGAGTAGCTGGACCTAAATTCCTTCGGCGTCTGGGGATCCAATGATGAAAAAATAACGCTGAATTGAGCCTAAACAGAGTAAAAACAAAAAAAATTGATAAATACGAATTTCATAAAAAAAATTAACCTCCTACTATAAAAATACTACCACAATAAAATTAATTTTCGTGATCAGAAAGAAATTGCTCTAATTTGGGTGGAGTCCCCGTACTATTATCTCGCGTGAGATGAAATACACATAAATGAGTTACGTCTTCCTATTGACTTGCCATTATTACACAAATCAAACATGACGTTTACAGTGATTCCCATTCCTTACCATAATAACTAAAATAGATCTTGCCTTTTTATTACATGTGCACTTGAGAAGAAAGCGTAAAGGCTTAACTTGTTTAATATCCAAAAATGAAATCTATCCATCAGTGTGCATTCAGAAAAAATAAAAGTAATATAAAACATGATAGGCCAACAAAGCTAGAAAAATGTCTGGATTATATCTGTAGCAGAACGTTGGAAAATCCAGGGTTTTTATTAAGTAGCGTGTAGAACACTCGAATATTGTGGTAAAATGATAAATGTGTAGACACTATGAAAAAATGGATTTTATCTTATAAAGAGTACTTTTTACTTTTTAGAACCATCACCATCAGTTTTTCCCAAATGTTATAAAAACGTTTAACTTTAACGAGGTCATAGAGGGAAGAGGCTAATCCTTGGAAATAAATTATTTGAGAGTTGAAGGAGAGACTTCTAGAGCTGTAATTGCTTGCATTTATGGTTAAAAAATAGAATTTCATTCCACTGCTTGCATCCCCCTAATTCCAAGTTATGTGGCTAAAGTAGCTTATTCTAGTTTTCTATTTTAATACAGAGAATAAAGTGCTTTCTCTCATCTTCAGAGAAAACATGCTCTTTCCCTTCATTCTAATAAATGATTCAAGGGAGAAACTTATATGCTGTTGTTTTCTCTAATCGCATTAGAGTTGTTTTTCTCATCATTTTGTCATGAGATTTTTCAACAGTTGACAGAGTAGAGTAAATGAAATATTTCGTAGTTAACAAAAGGCTATAGTGGCCTTTTCCTTTTGTTTTAAATTCAAAAGTAGACAAATCATGTGTTCCATTGTTTTATCTTAATCCCCTTGTGCAGTACTGGGACCCTGCTCCTTCCATCTTGTAACGTTAAATGTACCCTGTCTACTGCTTTGAATAAAGGAAAGAAAGTAAAATTGCAGTCTTACTTGTAACATAATTCCGGCTTGAACAAGACCCAACTCCCATAGGATTTGTGGTTTCCTACTGCTGAAAATGTAGAGCAAACAGACTACTTGAATTGGGACGATGTAGAAGAAAAATACCAAGCTCTGGATTTGGGCAAAAGGTGCTGGATCCTCGTACAAAAGACTTGGCTCATATTTCACAAAATTTTGAAATATTTCAAATTTGCTTCCCATAGATATCTGTAATTTTGTGAATATTTTATTAATACCTAAGTTAGTAAATAGGATCTCAGAGCCTTGTAAAGGTAGGAGGGATACAAGCATGAGGACCTTTGCTGTAAGCCGAGAACTGGAAAAGTAACAAATTGATTTCTTATTTAATGAAAAGTAGTAATAAGTGGGCTAGAGTCATGAAATGAAATTGATGATAATGTCCCACATTACAGGCAATTAAGAGCATCTCCTTTATCAAATTTAAGAGATTTTGGTACTCTTAATGGGGTGAGGGAAGAGCATAGATAAGTAGTTAGATAAAGTATTCACTATGCTATGGAATAAATTTATAATGAAAGTTGGAAGCTATTAAGGTGAAAGCATGCAGGGGAAGAGAAACTATGATTATATTACTTTAGCTTTAACCCTTATGCATTATTATGTGTCCGAGGAATCTTTTATTATGCAGCAAAC
This sequence comes from Isotoma decorata, assembly GCA_034698605.1. Lineage (NCBI taxonomy): Eukaryota > Metazoa > Arthropoda > Collembola > Entomobryomorpha > Isotomidae > Isotoma > Isotoma decorata. The sequence continues at coordinate 6,519 of JAQGBU010000637.1, forward strand.
TTACCAAGCCTTTTGCCATATTAACCCAGATAGATCCTAGAAAACCAAGAACCAGAACCAGATCGAATATTTTCATGGAAAAGCCGGAACTGGCCGTCTCATTCCAATCCCTTCGTTTCTCTTTGCCAAATGCACTAGAAAAGGGAAAATTTACTTGTAACTTTCATCGAATTCATTTTGTATTATTTTCTAAAAGCTTAAGAGCTCAAGACTTAAGAGAAGAAAGCCAAATGTGTGAGACTTTTATAATTCTATAAAAATCATTTATTCTTTCAAACTAGTCATTCTCTACAAACATTCAAAATATGACTATTGAGAGAGAAAAAATAAAATTCACCAAGTTCTTTAAGTAGAGATAAATGACAAAAACGAGGACTGAATAAGTACACATTTGTTAGTCCACTTTGAGATGCTTAATGATTGGAGAGAGGAATGGACACATATACATTGTACTTGTAACCAGTAGTGGTGTAGCTGGAAAATTATTTTAAGAGATAAAATGAAATTCCCATCTTCAGTCTTACCGGATTGTGGCTAAGATAGGGAAAATAACGTAAGGCACATTGAGAAATGTACAAAATGTGGGAGAGTGTTTCCCAGTGAAGACTCCGAATATAAGCACAACCATGGAATTGATGATACCCACTCCCCAGTAAATCCCTGTCGACCTCCAACTTTTCCTAATCAGACGAACGAATAAATCAACCAAACCTCTTTATCTTTTTACGAGCATTTCCTGAATTGGAGAAAAAAACGCTCTCCATAATCAGGTAAATATTGATTTCTTGAAATCACTGTGTACTAAAAATGTAATAAGAAATCATATCAATCGTTCTAGATTAGGGTTTTACTTACGACCTTGCAATTTTTATTTTATGGATTATAACAGGGAGGAAACTAGTAAAGAAGTAGGAAAACATTTACTTACTTACTAAACAGAATGAATAGATAGAGACAAACCCGTTAGAAATCTGGTAGATAATTAGCAAGTACATGAGGTAGAAACCAATCCCATCAAAAAATGAGATTGCAGATCCCCATGGACTGTGTAAGTAGGGCTCTCCCATTTTTAAATACTGGGACATAAATCCGGATATGAATCCGTTGAATTCAGCCATGATTATAAAATCAATCATACATGTGAAGGAGAAAAGCATAAACCCTGAAAAAATATAATGCTTAGATTGGAAGGGGATAAACAAAACAAAGTAAAATAGCGTTTTACTTAGGTACAGAATATAATTAGTAAAACCATTGACTGAAAGTAATGGAATTGTTGGAAATGCAGGAAATGCCCACTCAATCATTTTCTAATATCAATATTAAGATTGTTCCAGCTGATATTATACTTTAGGCACAAAGAAAAGAGGCGTTTTAATTAATCTTCAAAAACTAATCAGCAGCCACAGAGAGTTGAAGAAAGAATATTATACTAATGACAAAACTAAACTAGGTTCTGTGAACAATAATTGTAATACCGTAATAAAGCCATCCAGAAATTTTGCTTAGTGTTGCTACAGCTCCAATAACAATAGCCAGAATTCCAAACCCGACAGACATCATCCAAAGTGTCCGACCCTGACAATCATTATCAATTTCATAAAGTTATAGCTAGAATGAAGCCAAATTAATTGTGGTTTCGATTTTAACTAAACCCGTACATTCTGCAAAAGAATTCTGTTTGGGGAAATTGCAAGCCCTTTGCTTTTAGCATTTTTGCAAGCTGTGAAATGGTCATTGATTTCAAATTATTTTTATAAAAAATTGATGGAAAGATTCGGAAAGATAGGGACATGAGCCCTATCTTTAAGTTTCCCTGTGCATGTATTGTCTCCGTTGTAGTAAATGTCGTAACTCCATCGAAGTATGGGAAAACGCTCGAAAAAGCGATTTATGTAGGTAATCTTTTGTAGGTAGCTCTTGTAATGCTACTAAATCTAAGATAGTCGTTTGAATAAAAATGGTTTTGACCATTTTAGGAAAATTAAGTAATTATAATAAAGGAGTTCAGATGCAGCTGGTTTTACTTTTGTCAAATGGGATTTTTGTATTTTGAAAGTACTTGAAATGATTAAAGCCTTTAAAACGTAATGCCAGGTGTGCTTTAATTTAGGTTGACACTCGTCCCAGTTACACGTGTTTCGATAATTTTGTTTCAACTCATCATCAAAGAATGATGCCAGGTGTTTTCTTATCAATTTGGTCTGATATTAATAAGAAATATGATTAATTATACAGTTTTGCAATATTTGTAACTGCTTTCTATCTAGAGATACGTTCTCTGCAAAGCAGATTCATAAAAAAATTTTACCAAATCTAATAACTTTAATCACGTAATTTGTGTTCCCATTCCTTGAAACTAACTCTTTTTGAACATGATAAATGTCTCAAAATAAAATTCTCATTTTTGCAACTTTAAAGACGAGAAAAGCTGTCTCAAAATTGTATGGAAATCTAGGATTTTGATTTAGAAATTGATGTGGAATAGATTTCTTTGTTGAAAGAAATTGAATTATAACTCAAAGAAAAACCTGAAAAAAACGCAAGCTATCTTTGTGAAACTATGTAATCATTAATCATACTCTAAACAATATCAAAGGTCAAGAAGAAGTGCTGGCAGTTTAAGACATTGTTTTTGCAAATGATACAATATTATGTATCCTTCTTTGATTCCTTCAATGTTACACACGTATGCAAGAAAACACATTTATGGCGAGTATTTTTCCCTTTAATGTTAAAGAATTAAAATTCTCATATAGTTACACGTGCTTAAAATCAATTATAGTCAAGGATTACGTTTCAATTAATAATTTTCCCAGGACTTTGAATTAGCTCGTTAGACAGCCTATTTTAATTTCCCATCAAAGGTTGAAGGTCCTTCAGGCCCGAAAACCCAACAGTTATATAGACCGACTTAATAATAAATATAACAAGAAAAAAGTTATCTCATACTGCATAAATACCTTTGAATACGTAGCTGGGGTAATCTAGAATGTAAGGATATTTTCCATTCAAGGCATCATTTGTTTCACATGTCTTGTTTGTACCAATATTTGCTCATTGTCTTGTCTAACCTTATTTATTTTAAATAATAGATCTAGTGTGGATTTGATTATCATAGTGTAAAAAACCCTAATTTTGCAGTAATCTTTACTGTCCTTTGAATGAAGATGATGAACTTTACATAAGTTCTCGCTACGATACTTTAAACTTAGAATAGAAAGAACACACAAGAAAGAAATAATGTAAATCAATGCCAGCCAAGTCATTGGATACATTCTGAACTAGTTTTATCTAAAACTTATACGTTCAACTGGATAAAAATCAATTTATTTCTTACCGACTGATCAACTTTTTCAAATGCATTGTTGCACAAATATACTATGGGCCACGCGAGAAGGCTATTTAAGACAGCAAGTTTCACATGGTAAAAATCCGCAGCTGGTTGATTTCCCTTATGTTTGGTAATCCCACCCATATTTCTTGATCAGCAAGGCCTTACAAGAGGTGTTTGTAGTATTGACAGTAAAAAATTGATTTATACTAAATATGGTGAAAAATGAAACGCTGAAACAATTTATTAAAACACTATGATCCAGAAATATTAAATAAAGAAGGTATTTTTCCCAATAATTAGGCAGCTGAGTGAATCAACTACTCGTGACAAAATTGGTCTTGTAGGATGTCAAATAGGTACGCAAGACTTGAGGAGTAATGCACTTGATCCTCAAAGTGAACATTTTATAACCCTCTGCTACACTTGAACCTTTAAGCAGATATGATTACATTCGAGAGCAAATATTAGATAACAGATGATCCATAAATGTTCCATTAATTGAATGCCTGCTCAAAGATAAATACTAGTTCCAAGGCCAACTTGCCAACAACCCTATCTGTAGTGTCGTGTAACAAGTTCAAGTAGGATCAAAGATGTACTATTTCAGTGTACACAATCTAGTTGAATTATTTTCTTACTGTAAAATGGAGAAAAAAGACACGTTTTTGGTTAAAGAATAATTAATTTGTTGTTATTTAAAGGTATTTACTTAAAAATGTTACTGCACTGGTGTGATATTCAAAAATGAGTTTTTTTTCTAATGAGAACCGTGTTTGGTTATTGTATAATCAGGCTAATTGCATGCAAATCTCTACAAAAATAACCGTGGGAAATAACTTTTTACAAGCCACAAAGACGAAACATTATTATTATCAAAAGAATTTTAAAAACTCTCATGATTATAGCATGAATTAACTCTGGAATGAAATTAAAACTTTATAGAAGACAAAACCTTACACATTTATTATTAAGGAATTTAATGAAATTTTTATTGAAAGCATTCCCTGAATTGTTAAGCATCTGTACAGGATAGCTGCATAAAAAGATGATGTCTAATTATCTTGAAACTGCATTTATTTACCAGCCTATCCTCATGCTTTCACGAAATCCTAGTTTTTTGTAGGTGGTATAAGTAAAAACTTAGAAGTTCATTGATTTCCCATGTGGGTTCAGATGCATAACAGCCTCCCATTTTTACTCTCTAAGATATGCGGTCTTTAATTGTCTCACTAATTGGTCTTTTGTAAGCTCTTTTGAGAATTCCCCTAACACCAAGATTTTCTTATAGAGAACTAGATCTATTTTTGATACGGGATATCGACGGTTTGTTGTTTAATTATTGGATAGATGGTAACAAATGGTTTATGTGGCTTGCTTGGTGAGATGGAATTTGTAATAAATGAGTAATAATGACTAATAAGATGCGGTGGTAAGTGTGCGATGTGAGGTACATTGAGACAGTAGTTTCTTTAATTAAGTAAAAAACTAAGATCTATGCACAGAAATATAACAGGGAGTCACGTAAAATCTAGTCTAGTTATTTCGAAGAAATAAGGATGCAATGTAATTAAAATAAGATGACAGGGTAGACCGCACTGGTCGTACTTAACAAACTAAACGACAGTTTGGAGTTAGACGACAGGAGTGATGCGAGAGATTGGGGTGCTATGAGACGGTAACGAACTTCCCTTAGTTTAACATGTAAAAAATTGACAACTAAAACAGGTATGGTCTCTTGACCTTGGGGTAAATTGGCAATTGTTTCTGGTAGATAAATGTATAGCCTACTATTACAGTTTAACTATCTAATCCCTTGACCTTTCCGAGCAGATTCCAAACTAGAATTAAAAAGTCACTATCCAAAACTAAATAATATCAGTTGTGGCTTACATATCCAAATGCATTGAGATTCATCCTCTTCATTAAGATTCACCGTTGCCACAAACCTCAAAGGGATTGTGAGCCATAATAGAAAGGAATCGGGTTATTCGGTTTAGTGAGTTTTGTCATAAAATGAGTAAAAGTATTGGACTGACTGTGATAAAAGGCAAACGCAAACAGGAAAACTCTTCAAGCTTATAGTCAATTTTGATGAACCAAGAAAGGCCACAGAGTTAACTGCTTTCTTTGGTTGTACGACAGAATAAAAGTAAAAAAAAATATCTTTCATGCTTCACTCTAAGTTTTATTGTATCATCTTAGGATATTGTACTAATAGAGGGGATACATTTACTTGAAAGGATTGTAAAAATTTCATCTACTGAATAAAAAGAACCTGCTGATGGCTCCATGTCACAAGATTAATAAAGATTTTGGTCTCGACTTCCATAAAATAATCTATTTGTGGATTCAGAGCTAAGAAAACTTGAAACTTTGTAGCGATCTTAATAATACTTTTGAGCATACCGTTCTGAAAGTCTAAAGTAGTCCCTAATTATTTAATTTGATTGATGGGGTAAAAGTTCGGGTGTAATTTTAGTACTTGTGCCAAACACTAGCACCTTGATGATTGCTCTAGGCGAAATAACTCAACTTTGTTGAATTGTACCATTTGTCAAATAATAACTAGCGCGTTTTAAGATTGAAATAGATTAAAAGTTACATATTACATGCCCACACTAGACTTCAGCCCAGGTGTAACAAGTGAATTGAAATTTTATAATTAGTCTATATTTATAAGTACAGTGTTCAAAGAGGTTTGGGCACCTACCTAAAAGATTTGCAGTTTCAACCTTCTGTTGCTATTTGTTACCTCCTTGTCCCTATATTCATGTAATATTATTTGTACGTACATAAAAAACAAACAGCTCGTGCTAAAGCAAATTTAGCCTGAGGTTCGATTAAAATTAGTAGATTCCAACAACTGTAACCACGTGCACATGCTATTTTTTATTGTTTGATTTTATTTTAACCCATAGTTTTGAAAGCTGACACGCACAAATCAGACTTTTATGTCTTTTGCATTGTGGAGTGTGGAGAACATTCGTAAGATGTAAAGTTGTGGAATAACAAACCACAGTTACTCAAACATTCCATCTGTCTAACTAAAGTTAAATTCTTAGCAGTAAAATAGTTTCAAGCTCAGGAAGTAACTGCATTGCACCAATTTCCTCCATAAGCAACTGAGGAAAAAAGTATTCAGTGTGTGTAGGGATTTGACATGCACCATGCCACAGCACCTCTGGCTCTGGAGTATTTTATTTGTTTTCCCAAAAATGATTCATTAAATTGGTTGGGCCGTGTTTCACCACAGGAAGCTAACGATATTATCGGGGAATGAATTTTATTAAAACTTTGCTTCATTTCTCCTTCCCTGCCTTAAGAGACAAAGTATTATTATGTAATGCTATAAACATACTGTATATCCATAGTCTATGCAAGAAAAAGTAGTAGTACCTACTAAGACACGATATGGGTCAGCCACTCTGGTGTTTGAAATAATAATAATAATCATAATATTATACTCATCATGAGAAGGAGGTCTGAAAATGAAGTTTAAAGGTGTCAAAGGGTGAAGAGAAAAATGAGTCTGGCTCATAAATCCCCACCTACCTTCCTTCCGGCGTTTTTCCCATTCACGCACTTTCTCCAGGAAAACACGAAAATCAGATAGGAGAACTACCTTTCACCCTCGTGAATACTTAAATCCACATTATTTTCTCATTTTATCTCACCTTTCTTGGCACAGCAGAGGCCTTTTACGGATTCATTTGTTTTTGTATGTAGAGTAAAACGCGTGCTGAATTCCAATAGAACAGGTCAGTACCACTGGCTATATAAGGCTAACTACAAGCCTTTGTTAATTACAGAGTAATAAAACTGCCCCAAGTGCTGCAGTGTAGGCATGAAATAGAGATCAAAATCACATTAGCTTTGCAATCACATTGATACATCAGCAATTCACATATCAATAGCTTTTACAACGGCCTGAATTTTCTTTTGTACTAGAAGAAAGGGCAATTAAGTTCTTAATCAATGTGAATAAAAAGTAGGAATTCAGGTTAAAGGAGTTACTTACCCTGCAGGTAAGATTTTATGTAATGTCCAAACTACACTGTAAAAGACCTCTTGGAAAGAAAATGATTTTTAAGGGGCTTTACAACCCTATGAAATAAAAATAACTTATAAAGGAAGCCTTAAGGTGCACAGGGAACAGCCCCTTTAAAACATACTGACATGACATGCCAACAAAGGGTTTATGGATGTTAAAAAAGCATTTAAGTAGGTTGCTTTGCTTGAGCTTAACGTAAAGTATGAGTCCAAGTTGGCCAACGATAAAGCATTTTCCGGCATTCCGGGTGCAATATGCAGTTGAAGTCCAGTAGTACCCAGTAGCCTAGAGTAGGATTACTATTTCATGCATACCGTAGTTAAAATCATTGACCTGAAAAGTAATGGGAAATTGTCAGCAATGAATTGATACCCCTCTAGTTTTTCCTTTGATCTGATAGAGTTTCCCCTGAGAAGAGGGAAGTGGAAGTGAGAAGTGCCGAGATGAGAATGTCCACTGGAGTAGAAATGATGTGGGAATAATGTAGCATTTGAGAAAATGGGAAGTAAATCTTAGGAGATCCATCCCTTAACCCTAAATCCATAGGATTTTCACCATCTGATCCATGGCCAAATAAGTGCTTAGTACACTTATAAGCCTTAAGTGAGAATTGGGTAACGAAATCCTAAAATTATACACTTCATCTCGTCTTATCCCTTCACACTTCAAATTCTAGACCTTAACACACCACCCACTATTTCTATGCAATTAATCTTCATTCGATGCAATTGAAGCGTTAACACAAACAAAATCTAGTTGCTACAAGCTTTATTATTATTTTCTACATGAGTTTCCATCCTCCATGAGAGGATTCTGTAGACATTAATGAAGTATCCCTATCTTTATCCTTGGTATAAGAATCCTGATTTTTATCATCCATTTGTTTATCAGAAGTGGCTTCATTGGGATGAATGTCTTCATTTGATCTCACCAAGTGGAAAGATCAGGGTTAATTTAATCGTCTTGAATTGACTAGGATGGGAAGAGACCTTGTATCACCATTTTTTGTTAACCGGTTTGTATTCTTTCGTGTAATTGATTCCCGTGGGAGTTTCTGTCTTTTCTCCTAACTGCAAATCCCTCTAGTAGTTATCGGGTGGTAAGGAAGCATTAGGCACCAAATGTCCTTCTATAATCTCTAACTTCTGTGTACATCATGTTTTCTCATAAACTAAAAGCTCTCCATTCTAGCTATTTCTTTTGGACATTTTTTTCATTCCTTAGGATGGGTCTCCTTCATAAAAAATTAAGAGACTTCATGAAATGGATTATACAAGTGGTAATACGATAGTTTATATTAGGATTAAAGAGAAGAGAGAAAGCACAAGCAGAGAAAGACAAGTTTCATATCATTTAATGGTACTTTAGAATCTAAAATGGTAATATTATGACAATAATTGTGATAAGTCACCTCATAATTGTCAACTAACACTTGGCCAAACCAACAAATGAGATACTTTTTCTTTGCTTTCTCCTTAGTGTTTGGGTCATCTTACACTGTATTTTGGGGTGAATTATTTGTTTTTTGGGAGATGTTAGTCGCGTGCCTTAATATTTTCCTCTGTATTTTGTCCAGTCTCACGATTTTGGAGAATCTCATCATTACCATCTCAAAAGAGGTATTTCCTTTGAAAATCTTTTAATGTTTCAAGTAACAAGGGAAAGGAAGGAGGTAGGTAGATGTGTAAAATTTGAAATAATGATAATTAAATGTTAATAATAAGTTGTTTCCACAAGTGCTTAAGTAAAAATGAGCCGAGATTTGCAAAACTTGCAGATTATTTGGATAGAAAGGCATGCGCCGGGTTGGCAAAAAATTTGCGCTGGTCTGGAATCCGGGAGTTGCATGAGAGAAGTAAAGAAAAATCATCTCGTCTCAAGTCTAAATCTGGACACGTGTGTTTTAGAGTTCAGTCTATGCGGACGAGACAAGACGGGATGGGATGATTGCAGCTCTGACTCTGACTCAATTCTTATACATTTCACTTCTTTCTCAAACAAGAAGTCTTTTCCTTCAGTTTACTCACTTCCAATTTCTTAGTACTCCTACCCGGTTCCGTTTGTTTCCAAACATACTTTAATACTTGCATTAGTAACTTGATTTAACTCCTCTACCCACTACTCGGTTATTCCACTGATTACAAAAAGTGTCGCCGATTTACCCGAAATATCCTCACCCTCTATTAAAACAGTCAAGTCAAGTTGTGTCATCTCAGTTTCCCGTTCTTCTCTTGTCATCTCCATCTTCGTTCTTTTATATTAAATTTATCTTAAAGCCGAGTAGCCGTCATCATCATTATCTTTCTTATACAAATCTTTAGTTAGTTCATATTCAGATAAAAGACTGAAGACACTGAATATATAATTTTTTCAAACGTTTTTCTCTATTCATCACTAATTCTCTTCATTTTACATACAAAGAAAAGGGTAAAAAAAGCATTTAGGAACATGCAAACTTTTTCCATTTCATGAATTTTTGAAAGGACTAACAAAGTGTCTTAAGTAATCCACATAAGTGGGTGATATTCTTCAAAAAGTGTTATTACTATTATGTTAAATGTGCTGGATTTCTGAGTCACTCGAGATGAGAGAAGCCTTATCTTAATGCCTTTTCTGGTTATTTGATATCCTGTGTAAAACTTTGATAATCATATATATTATTATATATCTGTATCCCTGCCACACTTCTTCCTTCAATTTAAACAGAATAATAATAAAGGTGAAAAAGAAGATTGCTGAGGAGAGCTGTATTGCTTGCTTTCTACTATATAAAACTTAAAGTAAAAGCATAAGATTAACCACGAAGAAAGTGCAGCAGCAAAAGATATGGCTGGTGAATCGGATGAGAAAGTCGAGGGGAGAAAGAAAGTTCGAATAGCTTCAAAGAGACATTATTTGAATCGTATAAAAGTGTTCGTCGGACACTTTGGCCTTTTTGTGGCACTCATTATTTACACGGGAATCGGAGCATTGGTAAACTTACTTTTTTGCCATTTGATTCATACTGCTTTCTTAGATTCTGCAAAGTTAGTTTTCAAGTTGGAAAGCACTTTACTATTTTTTACCAAGCTGTTCATTCAACTTGGTGTACTTTCTTGTTTATTAGAAACTCACCCTTATAAAAGGAACTCTCTGTCAAGGAAATCATAAAATAAAAGGGAAAGCTACGGCAGCATTCCTCTAAAGTTGAATTGTTGCATGCACTTTGCCACTATGATATCTTAGTTAAAAAGCAGGTCAATAGATAATTAAAGAAGCAGTTTGTGCGTCAATGAGCTTTCTTGCTTGAGTGTATGCCCATGATGGTTATGATTTGAACAGTAATGAGCCTAGAGGAAAGGTTCTTGTCGTTATTATGCCATTATTTTTAGAGACGAGGTATATGCCTGTGGTTCAACTTTCACTTCTTCTGATGCCTGAATATTTATGCAATTGGTTGAGGTGAATGCTTTTTCTTGAGGAAAGTATGTACACGGATTTCTAAGCTATTTGTACTAATTTAGAGGTAAAAACCATAGCTCATTGTAAAAACCCAACTTCTCTTCAGTGGTTTTTCAATGCAGAGTCTGTACATTTCTACATGTTTATGTTAGCGTGTTGGCTCAATGTAGCACATTTTTAATGAAATCAAAAACTTGTGAAATTATTTAAATATTTTCAAACCACATTTTAAAAGGGGGTGTGACGGGGAGTAAATATAGTGAAATAGTAGCAGCATTATTTTATTTTAACACTTCAATTCTTTAAAGATATACATTAGTTATGTGAAGAGAAAAAAAATATTTTTTGTTTTCATAGGAAACATATTTGCATATGTTCTCTCCTCTAGACCATAAAGTTTGTAAGCTACCTCGTGGAACGGCTTTTGCAAATGGAATACTTAATACACTGCTTGAAAGAAGCTTAATAACCCCCTGATGATATCCTTATAGAGCCACATTTTCATTTTGTTTTCCTAGCTCCCAAAAACAAAGCATATACTGAGAAACTCTCATTTGCATTTTAACACCCACTTTATTATTGCAATTTCCATTCAAGGTACATTCGTGTGCAATATTTACACAATCATAACCGAGGCTCAGTGTTGAAAGATGAAAGAAGTCTTCACAAAATATCTCACTTGGTAGTAAAATTCCAAATTCTGATTCTGGCCCGGAGCTACTTTCAGATTCTTAAATGTAGCCTACCAATCTAGTTTAGCTTCAACATCCTCTTAAATCCTATCCAATGCGTATCAATACATGCGTCAGTGTTGATTCTTCTACCTGATCTTATGCAAAACCAATAGCTGACTGTAAGACGAAAACGGAATTTAAATTTTATCCATTCCAGTTACTAATAATAATTTACCATCTTACAAGCATATCTGTATGTTTTTATAGTTTATTTTTCCATACTTGAGAAGGAATACATGTCAGTACCCATCATTACAAAAGATGTATCCAAATATGACAAGTTGTAATTGAAACTCGAAACTGTAGGTAGTGCCGAGTGTAGTTCATAGAACGGGAAAAGAAAGTCAGGAAGCAAGTTTATAACTTGACTGCTTTTACTGCTTCCAATCCAATTTACCGGTAAGTGCACCAAGTGAGATAAGTGAGGAATTGCAAAAACTACCAAAGTGCATGGAGTTGCCAACTTCAAGCTTTAGCAATTCCTATGGAATGCAGTAAAGACAAAGATACTGCACGTGTTTCAGATCATGATACTTCTATTTCAAATTGTATTCACCAAGAAGTTCCTAATGCAAATTCTGAACATATCTACTACTTCCTACAACTACTTCCTACTACAGGATTGCTACTGCTAATCCTTGCAAAAGCTAACATCACCCCTTTTCGATGCGTGTCACTTTGTATGCTTAGTTTTCATGTCACTTGTCGGTGCGTAAGATATCAAAAGTAATACCCTTATTGAAAGACAAGTAAGACTGAACACGGGGGTAGTAAAAACTGTCACACTTAAGTAGCTTCTCAGTATCATAAAGGCATTTTCCAAGAGTAACAGAACCTTAACTAAATTTCATCTTTTAATCTTCTACTGTCAGAAAATTTCATTCTAAGAGAATTCTATTCCATGAAAGTGTTAGTTGACTGCTATTTCAACTCTGTATGATTATTCCTAGCATCTGATGCATAAAATAATCGAATAATGCTTTGAAGGGTTTACTCGCTTGTAGTGTTTTCAAAAGAAGCATTCGTTTAGTATTTACAACTCACCAAAAATAGCTCAATATTATGCAGGATAAAAGGACGCAGATTGTGGTAAATGCAAATGGGAATCTCCCACAGTTTTTCTGTCTTAAGATATTATTTTTGGGAGGATGGGAGCAAGAAAAAGACATGTATAATTTATAGATCTATTTTGACGGTACAGTTGACTGGGCCAAATATGTACCCCATTTTCGAACTCGTTTAGAAGCTCATTTTCAAACAGCAGGCTTAAACGTAGTAAGGAACTTTGAATTTTAACTTGGGTTAAATGAACGGGAACTAGAGGGTTTTTTTTATTTCCATCCATTAAAGTGTAAGTACATTTTTTTCAAGCATAATCTAAGATTGAATAATTCTTATCAAAAGAATGAGCCCAGCTGGTTACACAGATAAGACATAACAAAAAAGTAAATATGGCTAAGCACTAAAATACCACATACAATAATATTATTATCATGTTGTTAAGGCTTTTGGGTTACATTATTATTCGCTTATAGGAATGGTAGTGGCAAGGAAGATAAAAAGTAGGAACTTCACGTTTATAACAGTTCATGTGTGTCCGCATCACACTTGACGTTACAACACAGAGATATCTGATATGTCTAACGTAATGAAGCGAAAGAAAGTTATACAACATAATAATAAAAACAGCATGGGTCCAACTGAATTTCATGAAGGAAACTGTTTCAGTTTCTTGTTGTATTATTAGGAGAAATTACAACGTGTTTTGTCGGGTGAACCGCAAAATTGTTCTTCATATGGTAGAAAGGATATCCAGAAACATAATATTTAGTCTTGGTTGGCAAAGCATTTTGTACTTTTGTACTTGGTTTGGTGATGGTAGCCGAGTGTCTAATGTAAAGGAACCTGTAAGAATTACCCACATGACTATGTCACCCTTGGAATCCAGACATTTGTTTTACAAATACCCGAGAGAGAGAGAGAAACTGTTGGAATGCGGTAATAGCAAACTATGTCACTACTAATCCATCCATGTGTTTGTTTGTCATGTTTCGGGTTTCCTTGAATATTTCCAGGTTCATATTTATTTATCCTCTATACACATTTACATCATAATGGGACAAACATTGAATTAAAAAGGAGCTGATAGTGATTTCTTCAGTGGTGGATTACCTAAATGGTCTTGAGGGTACACACGGTGCTACTATATAGTACTGCTCCAATGCTTTCTGAAGATTTAAGTAGAAAGCAAGTGTGTGGAAGGGTTGAATAGGAATTCTTTTTCAGGCTTACACCATCCAAATGTCCAGATGTCTTCTGCATATGGAAATGAGTTACCGTTTTGAATTTTTGAGACTGTCTTTAGTCACCAGTATTAGCGTTTAGGTACCTCTCTCAGCTTTATTTCTACCCGATGCGTACATAACCCCGGGTACATGGGACTATGACATGTATAAATATATTATATATTCCTATAAGGCTTGGTTACTTGGGCTAAGATTACTTGCCTGAGACGGTTGTTGCATTTAAGACAGGAGGAAACATTAATTTTTGAAATAGCACCCTTAGGAGACAGGCTTATGATTTTTATTGGGTGCAATTACTTCTCAGAGACGTTTATCTGCTTTGCAGTCTGCACATGCAAATGCAATCTTTCCACTATATGGTAGAGAGTACGGCGATAATGGCAATGCAGTTCGAGCGATGTATGTAGATAATATGTTGTAAAGTTTACCACATGAGTTACTGGAATTTCAAATGCGTGTGTAAAGGGAAAATCGGACATAGTTAGAGTGTAGGGTGTAATAGGCGTTTGAGTGCAAAATAAAATAAATAAATACTGAACAGGGTATTTTCCATTGCAAGTTACAAGTTGCGACTTGCAAATAAATAAATAAAGTAGCTTGGCTCTTGATTAAAATTTGTCACTAGGTGCACATGTAACATAGCCTTTACTAATCTAATGCAAACCACATCTTGATAAAGTATGTTTAGTTAGAATTGCACTCATGCATTATTTTGCACCAGGTTTCCTATTTGCAGAATTGATTTGAAATGCAATGTGTATACCTTCTAACATGGACAAAGTACCTAGTCCCACTGGTTATTTGCATAGAATGAATGAAAGTAATCAAAGTTTTGTGCATCTGTTCTCCACTGGGCATTTTAAATCAGGTACTTTGAGGCTGGAAAACTTTTCCAGTAGGGAAGTGAAGGCGTACCTACTTATAGAATTGTATATAGAAGGCTCATAAGTAGTACGAGTTAATGATACGAGGACGGTTTAAGAACGTTGTATAGAATGTGTTGCGACTCTTTTTTCAACAAAAGGGGTTTCCTAACCTAAATTATTAGGACAACCCTAAGGAAATGGCCCTAGAGTCTACAACTAATTAAATAATAGGGTCGCCATGTCGGTTCGGTTCCGCAGTTATATCGGGAACTAATTGAAAAACTAATTATGCAACGGAAATTATGAACAATACGAGAAGTTAAATTAAATTAATAATCATATTCAGCACTTTATTTATGAACTGGACCTCTTGTAATAATTGTACATTAATGTTGCACGAAATTGAACCATTATTCCTAAAACTAAATCGTACACCTAATTTACGAATGATCCTAAACTATAAATTATTTTGGGGAATCATCCACTCATTATGGTTACTTCGGCTCTGCTCGGAAGCAACCTAATGAGGGTTAATTCACCCATAACTAATAGTTTACTCACACATGATGCTCCAGACGCTCCAGCGTAGTCAGGTAAGGTCCCAAGCGTTGAGCCAGGAACCGGTCTTCTAATCCAAAGGGAGTAGAAAGGCAAAGCTTTTCCAGGTTATAAACAGCTATAAATAATGCACGTAATTTATAAATAGGCTAATCTTAATTTAGGCAATACACTTTTATAATAGTAATAAATTAAATGTTTACTTACCCCGATAGGGCTGTATATATCTAACTTAAATAACTTAACTAGCAACTTAAGAAAATACATATTTCTTAAGTTGCCCCCTAATATTTTTAGGAAACTTAAAATATTAATAAAAATAATATTTTAAAGAATAAATAAATTCAAGACAAAATTACCAACCAACTCGAGAATGACCAAATGCCTCCTTTATATAGGGGAGTTTTGAAGGTTGAAGGTAGTGCTGGTCGATCGGTCAACTACCAATTTACATTATTATAATCTTTAACGGTATTTTTAACGGCTTTGTCTCTTCAAGACAAAAAGATAGCTTACCAAAAGATTAAACATT
>JAQGBU010000638.1:0-22312 GCA_034698605.1 Isotoma decorata
AAGATTTTCTATACATAGAGTTTTACGCACACCCTTGTGTTCTACAATCTATTAGTATTAAGGTATCTATATCTTTGGAGGCAACCACCATTTTAGGAGGGCCCTTCACAAAGTATACGAGATTAGGAGGCCCTTGTCAACCTTTCTATCTCCAGCAACACTATGACCTGTCCTCATTACTCCAACTAGCCCCTTCAACCCTTCACCATTTATTTACCCTAACACAAACTTCATTTTACCACAAATAAATACCACAATTGAGCTTAAAAATGGGCAATCAATAAACAATTACTATATTTTAACCAATCCCTTTTAAATCGAGTTTAAATGTTCAACTGTGAAGACTGATGAGTAGCCTTAAGGCTGAAAATGAGGCATGTGCCCTTGACCCCAAAATAAATGATGACATCCCTGAGGAGGGTCGAGGGTGGGTGCCATGCGCCAGGGTCACTTTTCCCTTCCCCTCCCTTCCCTACGTAGAAGCATCTATTTTGAATTTCCAAACTACTTTCTTTTTGGATTAAAAAAGAGAGTGGTCTCTTGGCTTGGCCTTCCCTTCAAGTTCAAGAGGTCACAGGTCAAATATTTATTTAATTAAAGTTGATGCAGACGCAGACGGGGGGAATGCAAAGTAGGGAAAACTTCGGGAAAAAACGGGAAAAGAGAAACATTAGGAACAACCCATGATGTAGCCTTCTGCTGCTTCTCTTTCTCTTCTAAACTCTTCTGTGCTAAATGAAGGGGAGAGATGAGAAAAGTCATAGAGAAAATACCCGCATCTCATTCAAACTTTAAGAGTTGACGTGGAGCTTCGCAAAAAAATACAAAACACAATTTTTTCATCTACAATCTAACATCACAAGAAAAGGTTTCTTCTCAGGTCAGCAGGTCACAGGTCTTCTAACCAACAACTTA
The DNA here is from genome assembly GCA_034698605.1 of Isotoma decorata. Classification (NCBI taxonomy): domain Eukaryota; kingdom Metazoa; phylum Arthropoda; class Collembola; order Entomobryomorpha; family Isotomidae; genus Isotoma; species Isotoma decorata. Next base: position 916 of record JAQGBU010000638.1, read on the forward strand.
ATTAGGTTTTTTTTAATTAGTCAGACAATTGAGCTAATTAACTGTGTACTTTTCACAATTGCAATGAGGGCATTTCACAAACTTGTAATATTAAGATAAAATTCAAAAATTGTGAATTGTAAATTGTCGAATGTTGAATATTTATTTTTGAAAGGTCGGAAAAAGGTAGAAATTTTGTGTTTAATAATTTTTTGTATTTTTATATGTTGTAGGGGGTAAGAGGTTGACTGTTTCTTGCTTCCCGCATCATCATCCATCTGTGTGCTGTGATCTCTGTCAGGTGAAAGGTCAGTCAGTAGGGGCGAGAAATTAAGGAAAGATGTCTACTTTTAACGTGGCTACAATTGACACGGGTCATGAGGATATGATTGTAAGTGGCACGTGTTATTGTACTGAGGAGGGTGGAACTGATGAAGGTCCCTTAAGGGAATAAAATATTTGATATTAATATGGAATATTTGTATTTTGTTAGCATGATGCTCAAATGGATTTTTTGGGGACGAAATTGGCAACTTGTTCCTGTGATAAAAACATCCGGGTTTTTGATCTAAATTTGAACACTGGGACTCATACTTTTGTAGCTGAGCTGAAGGGTCACGAGGGTCCCGTAAGTGAACCTTTGACACGCAAACAATTCTAAATAATTTAATGATTGAATTTGTGACTGTATAAAGTGGGTGGTTTGTTGGGGATTAGGTTTGGCAGTTGGCTTGGGCTCATCCTAGATTCGACACGCTTCTTGCTTCTTGCTCATATGACCGACGTGTCATCATTTGGAAGGAAGTGTCGGAGGTTAAAGGAGACGGGAAAAAAGGGGCCAAATGGGAAATCCAGTACACTTTTGATGGACATGAGTCATCGGTGAACAGTGTGTGTTGGGCTCCACCTGAATGGGGTCTAATGTTGGCTTGTGGATCTTCCGACTCTTCCATCACTGTTCTTTCTCATCAGTCGGATCGATGGGAAGCAAAGAAAATCTCAAATGCCCATACTGTAAAACAAAGATAATCTAGGCCCACCCATCATGTTTTAAGTGTCATGTAAATAATGGTTGACTTTTTGCTGTCTAGTTGGGATGCAATGCAGTGACTTGGGCTCCAGCCTCGCCCCCCTCCTTCGATACCCGAGGTGTTGAGTCCCAAACAAGGAAAAGATTCGCTTCCGGTGGCTGCGACAATCTTGTCAAGATCTGGAGAGAGGAAGGGGACGAGTGGGTGGAGGAGACAAAACTTGAGGGTCATAGTGACTGGGTTCGAGATGTGGCTTGGTCACCCAGTGCCGGACTCACCAAAATGAAAATCGCTTCATGTTCACAAGATCGAAGAGTCATCATCTGGAACAATCGAGAAAGTGATGGAGTTACCTGGACTCCAGAACTTTTGCACGTTTTTGATGATGTTGTGTGGCATGTTTCTTGGAACTTTGTGGGAGATGTTCTTGCCGTTTCCGGTGGTGACAATCAAGTAAAGACAACCTACTTTTATTCCTCCTCCTTCAACCTAACCTAACCTTCAACCTTAACGTATTAATTGTTTATTTTAAAGGTGAGTTTGTGGAAGAAGCGAGAGACGGAGAGTTGGGAATGCATCAGCGACTCTTCAAAGTCTCAACATCAACAACAAGGGGATCCACGAACTCTGTGAGGCATCCCATCCAACAAGATGTGATATGGATGCCCCTTTGCAGGGAGTCAAGATGCTCCTACTGCTGTGAGCCTCCAACAACTTTATTTACTACTTTGTTATTATTTACTTGCTACTCTGGTTAGTAGTTTCCAGCTACTTTACTTAATATTAAATCAGTTTTTTCCCCTTTTCTCTCAACTCTTTCTGTATTGATTTCCATGTAGTAGCTATATTTATTTTTTCTCAAATGTTCCGTTCTTAGCCATAATATAAACTTTGATGAAATGATGTGCTGGGCTAATTAATAAAAAAACAACGTTCAAATGAATATCCCTCCTACTAACTTGATTTCTCTAGGAGCATGTGAATGGGACTTGGCAGGATTAGCATGTGCCTCTTCTTACTAGCTATTCCGTTCCCTAGCAACCCACTCAGGCTGGCCACAAACAAAGAGTGAGTGAGAGTAGAGGCAATCATACATTTTACCAGCCATTCATCATCCCATTCCACTAGATTTACATTCATTTTTGTCTTTTTTGTTATAAAAATGAAATTAGGTCTGGTTTATTTGTAAGTTGGAGGCTGGTGAGGAAATCAGTTTTAAATAATTAGTTGTTTAAGGGCTAGATCCTAGGGAAATAGGGAAAGAAGGTGGGTGGGATAAAATGGGCTTACTACAAAGATTTGTTGGACTTTTTGGTCTTAGAAAAAGAGAAGTGAATGTTCTAGTTGTGGGATTAGATAATTCTGGGAAATCAACTTTACTCAATCATTTCAAATCAGAGGAGACAAAAAGCTCAGAGATTGTGCCTACAATTGGCTTCAATGTAGAGAAATTCCAGAGTAATTTCATCTTACATTTTTACTCATTTTTACCCCATCAACCTACCAAGGAGCAAATGTACTTTAATCTAATCTAATGGGGTTGATTTTTCCAGATAAAAATGTTGGGTTCACAGCATTTGACATGTCAGGTCAAGGTAGATATCGTTCACTTTGGGAACATTATTATCGGGACTGTCAAGGCATCATTTTTGTGATTGACTCTTCGGACAAGTAAATATTTCTTCTTACTCTTCTAGTCCATGCATTTAGAGAATTTAGAGGAAGAGGAATAATTAAGTGTCCCATTTCCTTCCTTCTAGACTTCGTTTCGTGGTGGCAAAAGATGAGTTGGACACTTTGCTCCAACATCCAGAAATATCCTCTCGTCCAATCCCCATCCTATTTTTTGCAAATAAAATGGACATGAAGGACGCAATGTCCGCAGTGAAGATTTCAGCCGCTCTTGCCCTTGATCGAATAGGGACGAAACCTTGGCATATTTGTGCTTCGAATGCCGTCACAGGGGAAGGACTTCAAGAAGGTGTCGAGTGGCTAACGGGACAAATATGGGACTTTATTGAACGGAAACGATAAGAGACCACACCCCTTCCCCCATTCATAAAATTATCATCCCTTACATAAAATTACATTATCAACAAATTCAGTTACATTAAATCATTATTTTCATCTACTCTCTCAATGTTGTGCATAAACTTATTAGGCTGGATAACTTTTAAGAGTTGCCTTGAGAGGCTCTCTTCTCTGGTGACCTTGCATTGTGGTGTGCTAGGGACCCCCATAGCAGTCAAAAGCCCTTAGGTTCAATAGTGAAATAAGATTTAGGGGAGAATGTTATGTTTCCCCAATGGGCTTCTAATTCCACATTTACGTCCCCATTCCATCTTTTCTCCTTTCTTCCTTTTCTCTAATCATGCCAATAATGGGGAAAAATATAATTTAAGAAAGATATCTGCCTAGGAATTAGGAGAGATCCAGGTAAAATGAACCATTGAACCAAACATTTCATACCACTTGGTCGAGTCCTCTTTGCCCAACACTTATAGCTGGAAAAGGAAGAGGCCGAGTTGGCATATTCCCTAAATATTTTTTGTCCAATTAGCAAAAGTCATTAGAAAACTGAGTAGCAACACTTGTTCTGACTTATCTTTAGTGAACAGAGTCTCATTTTGTTGAAGAGAGTTTTAGTTTTGCAGTAGCGGCGTCTCATCCCGCATTCCATTCCTCACTTTCCAAACTAATCTCTATCTCATTGTTTCATTTGGTTATTAATAAATATTGAGGTTTTTACAACTTTTTACCTTTATTTGTCTGTTGAGGAAAAAAGAGATTGGACATGAAATTTTATTGGGCAATGCAGATTCGGCTATATAAAAAAGGGGGAAAAAGGGGTTGAACAAAGGGTATTGGGCTAAAAGTGACCTACTATGAATCCAAATCCTGGTTTCTCAGCAAATAAGGAAGTGATGTGAAAGAGATGAAATGCTTCCTCCTACATTTATTACGCAGTTAGGCTATAAGTCCCCATTTAGTAGTAAATTAATGACTAAAATATTTGACAAGGTTGAGGGGACACCCTTTGATATTTCTATCCTTGCACCTCTACTAACTTCCCTTTCCTTAGAAACCTTTTCTTCCTCAAAAATCAATTAAACAAGTCTACTAGAATTCCCTTCATTCTTCATTGTCTAAGCATATTTTAATATCTTAAAAGACGTCTCACAACATCTTCACTTAATTAAATGATGAGGGAATAATAAAGTGGCATCAAAAATAGTATATTCAATTATAAATGAATGTGTAAAAATAAGTTAAAGATATTAAATCTGTGGAGAGTAAGTTTTCAAATTAGACATGAAGAATTAGTAATATTTTTTAGACAAGATTTGAGATAATATTTATAAGGGAATTGCAGAGGTAGATGAGGGATGTTCAGAAAGAAGGTGAACCAATTTCATCTCTTCTAGTTTAGAAGCCCAGGGCCATTCATTTTACTTACACTCATCCTTTACAAATATAATCCCAATTTCAACTTCTTTTTTAACAAAACAAAAAAAAAAAAAAAAATTGTAAACCCTTTTCAAAAAATGTGAAAACACAATAACGGGGTTTTTACTTGTAATTCAATGTATGAGTTAAAGGGTGACCAATTAAAAGAGTACTTCAACTGAGTCATTTACATATAAACCAGTAAATATTGAATGGAACATGGAGAATAAAAATATGGAAAAATTGTATAAATATGAAAGTTTGACACCTTCTCAATCCCTTCGAAATTTGGATCCCTTAGAGATCCCTTCACTACACATGCCATTAATAAGGAGGAGTTATGATCCTTTAGCTCACCTAATTTTCTTTATCATATTTATAGATAGTTTGCATTGCATTTTTTGATTGGTATAGAATTAAAGGAAGATAATTAAAAGTGGATATAAATATTATAGGGTTTCGTCGTTTCATTCACTAGCTAGACCTTCTCTTTTATCTCTCAAACTAAAGTGGATTTTCTGTCTTTGGTGGTTGGAAGGAAACCGCTTTATGCAATGCTTATAGCTTTAAAATGCATTTCTTCTATTGAGAGGAAGGAAATTAGCAAGAAATATTATGCCCTTCCTCTCTCAATATTATCTTCATCCTTTGGAATAGAACAAATCCATTCTACTCATTTCCTGCCCTTAATTCTACTTCATTTACTCTCCATTCAATTATTATCATCATCTCTCTCTAATCCTTATTTAAAAATGAAATAAAGAAAAAGAGTAGAGTTTGAAATGGTTTCAAAGTAAATGATTTAGGTGAAGGGTACGAAGGGCCGGACTTCATCCAAGTACAGGGCTAAATCCAGGTAGCTTCTTTCTCCATTCCCAAGAAGTGGCAAGAAGTAAAGGAGGCGATGAGACTCCCAAGGGACTCACCTACCTCTCCTACCCCATATTATACTCACAGATAGAGAGATGGTTATATGCGGGTAATTCGGGTTGTCGGGTGGCTATACTCTCAACCCGGTCCGGGCATTTCACTTTTACCAAAATCCTAAAACTAATAATAATAAGAGTAAAGAATCTCGGGGAATAGAGGTAGAGAGGGAGAGGTGACCATCTTCATTTATTCTCATCTGCCGGCTAAGGGGAATAAAATGATAAGGGTTCCTCCTCCCAAAACAAACCCTTCAACAATGGCTTCTCCGTAAGTACCCATCCCTAATATTACATCATTTATTTAATCATTTAAAAAAGTTCCTTCTCAGTACGGGATAAAAGGGAGAGTGGGGCTATCCTTCCCTTCCCAAAGGGAGAAACCCTAGCCACTTTGGAGAGAGGACCCCTTGACAATTGTTGTGATGGTGAAGGGTTAACTGAAGGTATGAGGAGATGCAGGAGGGTTTTTGTTTGTTTGAGGAGGCCTCCCTTCAAGGTCAATATTATTTCCTACTTGTTGAAATAGAGTGGATTACTAACTGCTTTACCTACGTGACTATCTCTGATGATGTGTGGGTATATGGGCTAATAGGCCTTAGGTGAGGTGAACTACTTATTCCTGTGGAATCTAGTTCATATAAATACTCCTCACCTTCATTGATAGGGATGCGGATGGTTAGGTTAGGTGATTGTTGTGGTGGATGCTTCATTGTTGACTATCTTAGAGGTAGAGGTAGATGGGATATATTCCCTTAGCAGATTACCTGTGAAGAGATGGTTTAAATGGGCCCATCATCCCTAACCACACTTCAACTCAAGTATAGGAGAAACTACCCTTAGAGTTAGTTGCCTTTGAGCCAAGTGAGGGAAGAGAGGTGTAAATGGTGTAAATGGTGTAAACCCTCTGATTAATATCAAGAGGAAGAAATAAGGTAGGTGAAGCACGTCCACCCACCCATCATCCTACCTGAATCTTGGCCAAATAAACCAGCTGTAAATCATCTCATTTATTCATAACATTCCATCCCAGCTACTCAAGTTCACAGGGATGATCAGTTGACCTAGGTCACTTGCCCTCATCCCACACCCTATACCTTATACCCTTTAGTCCTGCTAGGCGTAGAGCAGAGGTCAAGTCCCTCTCTCCCAACCCCAAGTCTCTCTCTCCCAATCTAATCAATAAGTCATTAATCAAAGGTAGATAAAGTGTGTGAGTGATTTGTAGATAATTAATAATTTGTTCAGGATGAAAGCTGCCATGTGGTACATGAGTATGCTCATTGTGGCCTTCTTTTACATCTACTTGACTGCCATTCAGTACATTCGAGGGGCAACTGCCACATCCATCACCAGCCACACCCCCAGTAAGTACCCATTAATTAGTCCATCCAAAAGATGTCCCTTAATTGACCCTCTTTCTTCTTTTCCTACCTAGAGAGATATGATTGGGAAGGATTGGGGAGGGTGAGACGATCCGTGACCACACCCACTCTCAACTTCCAATATCATGACTACGATGAGATGACCCAATTCCTGCGAGCCATAAATGCTCAATATCCAAATCTAACGGCTCTTTACTCCATTGGGAAAAGTGTTCAAGGTGAGACCATTCATCACTCTTTACCTATCTATAATATCATAGTCTACTTTTACACTTTTTTAGGAGATAGCTCTATAGAGGGAATAAGATACACACGTACTAGGATAATGTTATAGCCCATACTTTACCGTGATATTTATGGGTGGTCCATTTTTTACTCTTCAAATCAAGGCTACTAACAAAAGAGAAATTCTAATAAAGTAGAGGAATATTTCTGCTACATTTACTCAGCTAAATCTATCTAGATAATGAGGGGCAAATAAATGTGCACAATAATTCATAATTATTATTACCTAATGCCGAACTGTCCTCCCTCTTATCCAGTCATATTCATATTTCTATGGAAAAGGAGTATTTATTAGGTGATGAGGTTGTGAGGCACACCCCCTTGGGACCACCCTCATATATTTACACTTGTATTTGTTGCTATATTATTTGCAAGTGAACAAAGCCTCATAGCTCCAAATCTCAGCAAATCTATAAATAATGCACAATAATATTAGATTGATTTACGTTTTATGTGATTCATTGACTCCTTGAATAAGAGGCGGACAGGCTTACTAACCCATTTTTTATTTGTAAAGTATCGTCAGATACTTTATGTGAATGTCAATCATGTCCGTCCGTCTCTCCCAATCCTCGCTATTCATTCCCACAAATGGAGTCTTAGCCTCTAAAACCCATAATGAAACCCATAATGTTCCGCAATGGCTCAAATCAGCCTCACCAATTAATTTTAAATGAGGTTTTTTGAAATCTATTCAATGATATTGTGCAGAGCCCTTGTTTCCTAGTCTTCATTTAACTTAACCACCCATTCAATTTCATGTAAAGAACCTCACCATAACTTCATGTCTATCCATTTCTCACGGTTCACCTCATTTTGCAGAATTTAAAAAATTCTGAAATAAGAATTACGTTTTTATAAAAATGATTTAAAAATACAACTTCTCAGTTATCCTTCATTTTAGTTCACACACGTGTCATTCTCTCATTCTATTTTAATGATGAGAGTTGAACATTTTAAAACTGCTATTGACAAGTGAAATAACTTTTATTACATATTATTTACATACTTTGACACTTGTTTCAATGACCTACAAACAATGTGTATTTAATCAATAGAATACTAAACAAACTCTGTGTATTTGCACAGTTTAAAAAATAATTGAGAATGACTTTTACCTTGGTTCTAGAGCCTCTTTTTAGGTTACGTTAGAAGTAGGTTAAAAATCTATTTTTAATCCCTGCCTAGCCATCCATGCAAGTAGGGAGGTCAGGTCAAAATATTTCCCCTTTTAAAGTTGCTATTCATGTGATAAGGTGAATGATAAGGCATTATGGATAAGAGAAAGTAGATGAAGGGGAATTGAGAGTTTGATTTGTTGATGGACAGGTCGAGAGCTGTGGGTGATGGTTGTGAGTACCTCCCCCTACAAACATGAGTTGGGTGTGCCCAATGTTAAGTACATAGCAAATATGCATGGAAATGAGGCAGTTGGACGTGAAATGATGCTTCATCTCATTCAGGTAATAAACCATACCTCCAATGAATGAATCCTTTGTTCCTAATCTAAATCATTCCTTTGTTTAGTATTTGGTTGGAGATTACGGTAAAGATGAATATGTGAGTTGGTTGTTGGACAACACTCGCATTCACATTATGCCTTCCATGAATCCAGACGGTTTTGAAGTTGCCAAGGAAGGGACTTGCGAAGGAGGACAAGGAAGGCAAGACCTCTCACCTATGACCTATATACTTTATCAAGTCCCCCCCAGTCCTTTAAATATTCTTCCATTGTTGCAGATACAACTCCCGAGGCTACGATTTGAACAGAAACTTCCCCGACTATTTCAAGACAAACAATGCAAAGAGTCAGCCAGAGACAGAGCATGTGAAACAATGGATTTCAAAGATTCAGTTTGTTTTATCAGGGAATTTGCATGGAGGGGCCCTTGTCGCCTCTTATCCCTTTGACAACACACCAAAAACACGTATGTCTACCCCTTCAATCCATCCAAACTTCCCTTCACCTTATTAACTATACTTACTAATGATATTAATACCAGTAGTTGGGTTTCTCCACCTCCCAACATCACCCTTTTTAGAACCTCTAGTAAAACTGGAATTATTAGAAGCCCATGCGGCATACCCGATACATTTATTTATCGTATATGTCCCTGCGGGTTCTTATTTACAATCCTTCCAAAAGTGTCCACTTACTCTCCGGGGCAAGGGATCTAGGTATTTTTAAAACTCTGGAGCCATGGGCAGCTATTTAGGGCTAATTTTGGAGAGGGGGAGGGCTCTAATTCCAGTTTTAGGTTCACCTTCAGAATCCCATGTGATAATTAAAAATCCTACTTATATTGTTGTTTGTATTATTATTGCGTGCCATCCAGGCTACTGTCGATCTTCTTCCACCTGCATAAGTATGACATTAACATTCTCTACTTTCTCTACTAATAATATTAACAAGTTGCACTTTTGGATTGGTTGCACGAGCCCTTTAGGGCACACCCACCAAGGCCCTTGCACACACTCCCTTATTTCCACACCCTCCCCTTCTAGACTATCATGCACTTTCTTATTAGTTGGTAGTGTTATTGGTACATTGGAAACTCCACTCTCATCATAAGAAGAAGAATCTACTCTTAATTGTTGATTCTGGTGTACACTTTCCTTTTGTGATTATTTACAGGACGAGTTCCATCATTCCTGCAGCAGGGTAGGCACACCCACACTAAAGCTACTCCACCCCCTTTACTATTACAACTTTACATTTAAATGAGTTGCATAGTAGACTTTTTTTATTTTTGTTTTTACACTCTATTTGGTTAGCCAAATGTAGGCCAAAAGCTATAGCAAAATTAGTTCATATCTTTCTTAGGTTTTTTCCCTTTTTTAGTACTCGCTTCTTCTTAGTCTTTTTGGCAATGTATTTTTGATAGGGGTGTGGCTGGCATGCATTGAGTTACTCATAATTACTTGCCCATCCAGGGACCACACCCAGAAACCCCCTTCTCTCGTTTTTAATGATGCCGTTTGGTTGTGGTGTGGGTGTGGCTCACTTGATGGGCTCTAGTGTTTCTCTTGTAAATAAGAGTTTGGGTGGGTGTGGCTCTAATTCTCTTCCTCTCTCTCTCTGTGTAATTGCAGTGTTTCAAAGTTTAAGCTCAGCTCAGTCCTTGACACAAGATGATGACACTTTTAAACACTTGGCCCTTACGTATGCTTCAAATAACAAGAGGATGCATCAAGGACGACCCTGTAAAGGTCAAAGTGGATTCAAAGAGGGCATTACAAATGGAGCCAAATGGTATCCATTGATTGGAGGGATGCAAGATTATAATTACGTGTGGCATGGATGCATGGAAGTCACTCTTGAAATATCTTGTTGTAAATATCCACTTTCACAAGATTTACCAAGATATTGGCAAGAGAATAAAAATGTAAGGGTCTATAGGGGGGCCTTGTAGTGAGCCTCCCCCTGTCAACTCTAACCTGAGGATAAGTATGCCTAATAGTAAAAACTTGTAAATGTTTCAGTCTTTGGTGAGATTTCTGGGTCAAGTGCATCGGGGAGTGAAGGGGTTCGTTTTGGATGACTCTGGAAGGGCAATTGAAGGAGTGGCCCTTAAAATAAAAGATCGAGATGTTGGATTCAAGACGACTCGTCATGGAGAATTTTGGAGGATTCTTTTACCTGGAACATATGTTCTTGAGGTGAGTCCCATTCCATTTGAAACCTAATTAAATGAAATGGAAGGGCTCTAAGGACCCTACTTAATTATTTCTAGGCCGTGCACGAAAATTATCAGCCAAGAGAGATGGAATTTGTGGTGAGGGAGAATGGACCAACCATATTGAATGTCACTCTAGAAAGAGGAGCCGTAAGTTAACTAAGCCAATCTAATACCTAATATGATTTAAATGCTAGGCTTATCACACATTTTTATACTCCTACTACTTTTAAACAAGATAGATTATTATTCCTCCTATTATTTGGTGACCATCCCAATAAAATATCAATTAATTCCTTCCAAATCCTCACAATTTCTTGAACAATCTTACATTCCTTTAATGCTTCCTTTAATTTAGTCAAATTACTGTTTAGCCAAACCATCTACTTTTTCCACTTAAACTGACCTTTAGTAATGTTTAGGTTTTAATAAGGTTTCTCTCCTTTCTCGCTACAAAACCACAAGATATCAAATGCAGTAGCCTTACTTTTAACTTGAGGAACTTCTTTCTTCTTTCTTCCTTCTTTCTTCTTTGCTAAATTAGTAAAAAGTAGTGGGGATGGCCAATAATTTATACAGTTCTAGAGGTTATAAGGGACTCCCCTCCCCGCTTTAACTTACATTTCCTATTCAATTATTGAGAAGGGCCTAAACCTCCTTCTCAGGGGTGGGGGCATCTAATTGGAGTTTTACGGTAGCCCAAGTCCTCTACTTAAATATGTTCCCTTTTGTGAGAAATAGAGATTTTAAACTGTTTAGACTGGAAACACGGTTATACAAGCATGTTGGAGTTGCCTTTATTGTAGATATATGTTATGGGGTCCTTGTTCCTTCATCCCTTCTTATTTTTTGTGGCTTTTGGTGGGGGTGGCTGTGGCTTTAACATGGTGGTTGGTTTAAAACTGGTTTTGCAGGGCTGGGAGGGGGTTGCTTTGATGCCTAGCTCATTCGAAGAAGAGACTGGAATGTTTGGTGGATCTCTTCTTGGCTCTCCTCTTGGAAATAATGAAAGCCACATTTGGAGTTTATCCTCTGAAGGGAGTGACTTGAGGGCCCTTATTCCTCTCCCTTTCCTCATCCTTCTTCTCCCTCTCATGAGATGAGTCTAACCTAACCCTATAAGTCTCTCACCCCACCCACCCAAACCACTCCCTTCTGAGGGAGAGAGAGATAAAATGTGCCTCACCCGCTATAGAAATATCCTCTGAGGGGATTCCCTTTGAATGTGGCTCAAGGGCCTTCCTTAAATCTAGGGAGAAGAAGGGACAGCTAGGGACATTCATTAGAAATAGTCACATGTGACCTAATAAATCTCTCTCACACTAATAATAGTCTTTCCTTTTTAAATTAAAAGTTGAGGAGAGGAAAAGGACGATGTATTGATGAGGTGAGGTCAAAAGTTTAAAAGGTTATCAAGTGCCACTCTCTTTCTCGTGTAGATAAAAAAGGCTCCGTCGCTCACCACAACAACATTTTAGGTTAAAAAAACACCGCAAAAGACTTTCCAAGTAACAAAGAATGACATGATGATTACTCACCAAAACCTTGATATTAGTTCAAATTGTAGAGAGGCAATTTAGGATTTAGGGTAGACTTTTAGTAGACACTTGTGCCAAAACTCTGGGACTTTGTGGGCCCTTATAATAAATAAGTAAACCAAAGTAATGATGGATGAAAAATAAGAGACTTCTCTACTAATTATTATCTCTCTCTCTCTTTACACTTTACTCATGATTATCTATACGGAAACCTCATATTCCATTCCTTTTCTATCACAATTGTTATTCACATTACACTTTTGCCTTGGTTGAATGGATGAAGGAAGCCAAGAATACTAGGGAGAGGAAAGATGTTGGGATGGAATTAATTAGTAAATGTTAATTAACTGGAGGGAATAATTAAATTGCCATGCAGAGATTTGGTTCGGAGGGAGGGGCCCAGGCTCGAGTCTTCAATTCTTCTCAAATAACTTTCCCAACCCGATAGAACCTTACATAAAAAAGGGACGCAGGCTTCAAAGGTGATGAAACGGAAAAAAGGGAGCCGGAACTTCCTAGGGCCACACCCACCCATTCTCTCTCCATTCTAACTGAAACTGGAAGGTTCCCTTCAAAGGAGCCCTTACATTACACTTTCACCCCTCTCATCTTAATCTCTCTCTCTCCCCCTAACATTTACCTTTTAATCATAATTTAAGCACTTCTATCCTTTATTTTCTCATGTGATTTAAATGTGATTTTTTTACTATTATTATAAATATTTGTGATTATATTTGTAGTAGAGTGATATTAAGTATTTTGTTGATGTAAATATAGTTTGGTTAGGTTAATGATGAAGATGGTGCTAAACTGCCAATTTAAATCTAAACTTAGCCGTCCTATATTTTAAACTTATTCAGTATATTTTAGATACAATAAATGCCTATCCTTATCTTCAACCACACTTTACTCAGAATTCTCAAATTTATAACCAAAACTAACTCTGAATTATTATTCATTTTAAACTACTTTTCTGACTTTTTTCTACTACTTTACTCGGCACTTGAGCTTTCAAAGGCTACGCATTTTAATTAACTTTCCATTTATCTACCATAAAAAGGTTAATTCTCATTATTTTACAACTTGGCCAAATGTCCTCTTATAAATGTAAGGGTTGTAGTAGTACTGCCGAGGGACTAATTTCTACGGTACGGAAAAAACCCCACAAAATCCAACATTTTGGAGGCTTTCTTGTTCCAAAGAAATGTTTTCAAAGTATTTCCCTAGAATTTGGCATGCCTATATAACAATTAGTGTAGAAGGGAACATTTGGCCAAAAACGATTAAAAAAGGTGTAAGAAACTGTGAAATAAAGAGAAGGGTACAAAATGGGTGAAGAAGAAGGGCCCTTAAGTCCTCTCTCATCCAATTGAGAGTGAAAGTAAATGTTAATTTAAGAGGGATTTGAATGAATGGGACAGGGCGGAGGTTACAGTTCAGCCTCATCCCCATTTGGTCAAGTGGCGTACATGAATAAACCAGGAGGAGGTTCGGGACCCAATCCACACCCCTCCAACCCTCCCTCACCTCTATTCAACTTTAATCGATTATTTAGCACTGTTTTTGGAAGATGATGAAGGAAGTGAAAGAACCCCTAAACTCTACCATTCATTCCATCTTGAGGAATTTCTGAGGGACAGAATGCCAGCAAATTATTCATTTTAACAAATATACGCAAATCATCCTCCTACCTTATTAAATTATTTTTATTTATTGTACATTTTTTCGCATTTTTGTACGCAATAAAACCATCCAATGTTTTACAACTTTTTCACCCTTTTTGAATAGGGAACCTTTTAAACATTTAATTGAAAAGAGATGATTAGAATGTTGGTGATTGGGTTTTTGGTACAAAATACTGACATTTGTATTCCAATCTCCCCAATTGCCCATTAATTAGATGATTGTTGGTAGTTGAGGAGTTAGAACATGGGCAAATGTGACACAAGCAGACATCTTCGTCTTCCCTACTTTCCTGTAAATAAAAAAAAACAATCAATGATTTGATTGATCATCAAAATAAGCTAAGCCTCCAAATAGGCAAAATTATTTACTGGAAATGGCATCCGGAGCAAAGGACGCAAACCTTTATGAGCGGTGTTTCAAAAACGGGTGAACCCCCTTTGTCTAATCTACATTGGACTAACTCATTTTTCTATATCGGACATTGTATAATTTCCATTTTCTCTAATTCATATTAGTCGAATTTTCGTACTTTGGAAAATCCACTTGAGACTTCTAGGGCTTTTTAATTAGTCGCAAATTGGTTTCCATGTTCAAAAAAATGTAGCCAAGTCACTTGCTCAACTAACTCTACATTAGGTCCGAGTACCAAATTAACAATGAATTTCCGAGACAAATGAATACAAATTTTAGCAAATTATTGTAATTTTTGGTTGATTTTGTTGCATTAAGAAAAATGTGGTTTTAAAGAAAAAAGTTAAATTAGACCAGTTGGTTTTGGACATTTAAAAATTATTAGAGAAAATGCGTTAGAAAAAAAGGAGTTAGACACAATGACTTAGATCGTCAAAAACTACTCCAAAAATAGTGAGATTTTACTAATTTTTGAATATTTCTAAAACCGGAAAATTGTAAAAAAGTTACCTTATTCTGAGATTGAGGCACATCCTCTTCTTGTTGAACCGTTTTCATGAAATGTTGGAAAAAATTGTTCAATTCAAGAAAGGCGGAAATTCCTTGAAATTGATAATGATGTGTCGGGAGGAGAGCTCGAAAACTTTTAAGATTCACAAAACTTTGACATGCTCGGTTTAAAATGTTTTGAATCAAGGAAGAAATTACTTTTTTCCTTTTGTCCCAGCAACAGTTTTTTGGGCATTTTGAGCTACAAATCCTGTGATTCATTTTCTTGCTATACATTTTAAAGTCTACTTTTATTTCGAATGATTGAACGGAAGGGCAGGGGGGGCTGCAGGGGGGGCTGCAGGGGGCGCTACTCCCAACCATCCCAAACTCGTCAAACTCTTCAAAAAGAGAGAGTTGATTTTCACCAATTAAAAAACGAACTGTTTGGACATCCGGTAAGTGGCTTATCATTTCAAAAGCGGGTTGGGTGTAGCTCAAATGACCCACAAAATCAATTGATGTCACGTAATTCGTGTACTTTGAAACATCCGGAACTTGTTCATTTCCAATTAGAGGAATTATCAATCTTCGGATCTTGAAGGGTTTTGGAGGTTCACAAAAATCATAATCAGCTATAAGGATGCTGTGATTTTTTGGACATTCCAAAGGGAATATCCAAGTCCCTGTCTCCGTTATCTTAAGGATTTCATAAAAGAAGTGTGGATTTTCAGGGAGAGATTGGCCCCATTGGGATGAGGGGGCCTTGGCTTCTATCACTATGTGCGGGGGGAAAAGGTCAATCTGCAATTTAAACAAAAAATGAAAAGTATTTCCCAAAACTTTGATTAATAGAAGGTTTAAAAGTTTAATTTTGGAAAACTGGTAGAAAAGGTACATAAAGTTTGAACAGAGGGATAAACACATTTTTAATTATTCATGTCTTTTTGAAGGGTAAATAAGGAAAAAGCCCTGAAAAGGGCTAAACTTTTGCATAAAATGTGCTTACGATTTGCGTTTGGTTGTCCGTTAGTCTTAAAATATCCATTCCTCCTTCCCAAAAAATGACCTCCTTTTTCATAAAATCTTTCATAAAAATGGAAAATGTTGAAAAGATTCTTATGAATTTGAGAGTGTGGTTAATCCTGAGATTATTTGGCTACTAAAATTATACTAAAAGTTTCCTCTCCTTTTATCAACAAAATGCAAAGAGACTACAAGCACGAGATAAGAATGTCACCAAATCGTAATATTAAACCTTGATGGTGCATGGACGCAAAATTAACCCATTTCTCATCATATTCCCTTTTAAATAGCTCATTAGAATCCCCTTATTTAAATACACCTGTAGAAACTCTTCGAAATTTTGAAAACAAATTCAAACTCATACACTTTTTGAAAAAAGAAAATTGGCTTTTTGAACTCAATTTTTGTTTTTGGTTCTATTTTGATTACGAAAGATTCCCTATAAACTCCTTGCTTTAAAGCACATAATCTATGTTTTTGAAATTTCAAAACAAATTCAAAATTTGGAACACTTGAAATCTCCTCTCGCACTTTGCGTTCGACTTTGTTTCCAACTAGTTCATTTCATTAAAATCCCCGTGCTTTAATACAGTTCGGTTGAGTTTTGTTATCCTAGTCTAACATTTATTTGAAAATTTTGTAAAAAAGGAAAATTCTTAAACTAAATTCGATAAAATTATTCGGCTTTTAATTGTCCCTTTTTTTAATCAATTTTGACTTCATATAGATCATCAAAAGCCCCATGCTCTGAAGCTTCTGTAAACGCTATGTTTTTTACATTTAAAAATAATTGAAAATTTTAAAATGTTAGAAAAATGATTTAAAAAATTCCAAGTTACTCAATATTAGTAGCAATACTAAAACAATTAAATCCAAAAATCCGAAATCTTTTTATAAATAATTGCTACATATTAGTAGCTACAATTGCTGGAAAATTAAACCCCCAATAAGATTATTTAAAGCATGGTTTACAGAAACAACAGGATTGATTCGACATGCGGATTTATTATTTCAAACAAGGCCGGCTCGAGTAATTTTAAATGCAATTTTTAAAAGGTCTGAGTTTAAAGTTATTGAAAATGAGAAGTTGATTGGCTTAATGAAGATAGAAATGGGTGCTTGAATTATTCGGAACTGGGGATTACTATTTATGTAACATGTGCTAGTTGTGCTTTTCCATTTTTTGCCCCGCATGCGGGTGCTGGTTAGGCTAACTATAAAAAAGAGCCAAAGTCCTCCCTGCGTCCTACCTAACCAACACCTTCAAACTCACCCAAACCAAGTAATATTTCATGGAATTTTAAAGACAATAGAGAATGTTGAACCATTTTTCTCCTTCTTTTACTTAGGAAGAAGGATTGGAATTTCTAACCTTTTCTCAACCAAAGTTGAAAAGAGTTAAACAATGCAAAAGAATATTTGTAAACTATAGCACCCAACTTCATGTATTATAATAACCCATTATACTGGAAAAACGTACAATTCCATGCAAGTGTGCATGCATTCCATATCACATGGAATTATAGGATAAAGCACCACAAAAATCTCTTCAAGTTTCTGATAAACTAAAAAATGTGGGGTGGGGTTGGAGGGGGACAGTAGCCTCGCATTACACAAATTCTTAACTATTATGATGGAAAAAGTAAAATGAAGCCCAACCCTTGTATTCCTCTCTTGACTCATTTATTTCTCAGAAGGAATATTAATCAAACCTTTTTCCATTTTATTTTACTTAAAATAACCTCAAAATAAGGTAGTAATTTCAATTTCTTCCCCTTGGTTAGAAAAAGAGAAGAAAACGTTTTCTAAGAAAGGATGGAGTAGCCCTCCCAAGCCCACTAACCTAATCTAACCAATTCTTCATTTTTATTGTAAAATATATGGAAAAGACAACTAACTGTATACCGTAAAACCTGAAATTCGAATCCCTTGGGGAGTTAATCTTTCAATCCTCCAGAAAGAGAGGTGCTGGAGGGGGCTTATTTGCTGGAGCAATTTTATATTTCAAAATGAAATTCTCTTTGTATTTAAAAAAATTTCCTTTTGATCAGGTGGGACTGGACAAAAGGGCGCAACCCGCTAGGCCTCGATTTATATGATGCAACTTTAGTCTACTTAATAGTATTGTACTTAATAATAATAACTAGCCTTCCCAGCACCCGCATGAATGCGGTTGCAAAAAAGGGAAAAACGCAATAAGAAATGATAACATATTACCTTTAATAAAATAATGCGCATCTTTTTTTAACTTGAAACTCCCGTAAGCCTATTTATGACTAACCAAATCGAATTTAAAATTGCTGGAACCTCAAAGACCTCATTCAAAATAATAAACCCACATCTAAATTACTTAACTCCAATAGACCGTGTTTAAAATAATAAACCCCCATCTAAGCTACTTAACTCCCGTAGACCGGGCTTAAAATATTACACCCTCCTCATCTAAATTACGGAACCTCATAGACCTTTTTAAAAAATGTTATCGATGAAAATCATGATACTTGTCCTTGCAATCTTAGTTCCAATAAGATCCGTAATAAGCCAACTCAATTTACAATTTTGAGTGAACCTAATTCACATGTAAAACCCGATTAAGAACCCCCTCCTCGAATTATAGCCCCCCTAAATACCTCCCCAGGTTTGGCGACTGGTTTGAAAAAATACTTCCTCCCCCAGAATATAGCCCCATCCAAAACATATAGTTTAGTGTAGAAAATAAAGAAATCAACTTGAAAAAAACGGAAACAGAAAATAAAAAACCCCAGAGCCTGGATCTAGCTTAAAACAACTTATAAGGTTTCACATCTAAAATTGTAGAACATTTTGGATTTGTTGAAGAAAATTGTTGGGTTTTTAGATAAAATGTTACATATGGTTTTTGCTTTGAAAGTCCCCCTGGGATATAGTCAAACCCTTTTTGAAGAATTGAAATAGTAACTCCCCATGGGGTTCTAAATTGAATTTTACGGTGTTTTCTTCAAAATGTTCAAACACGAAGTGTCAACCTTAGCATTAAAGCTAGAGAATTTGAATGAGCTAATAAAAACAGAATCAGAGAAATGAGAGAAATGAGAGAGTACATTGGAAAAAAAATTCAAGTTTTTCCCCCAAATTTTCAAAATTTTTAATTTTTTTCAAAATTTCATAAGTGAGTAATTAAGCACAGGGAGTTTAATGAGCTATTTGAAAACAAAATCGGACGAAAAATGAGAGAGGAGATACGAAAATACGTTTTTCCCGTTTTTTTCGAAGTGTTAAAAATTTTGAATTTGTTTTCGAAATTTCACAAACAAAGAGAAGGTGGAAGGTGTATTAAGGCAAGGGGATTCTAATGATTTTTTTGTCATCGAAATCCATCCAAAAACAAAAGCAGAATTTAAAAAACCAAAGTTTTTTTTCAAAAATTTTGCAAAATTTTGTTTTTTTTCAAAATTTTGGGGGTGGGGGAAGTTTCTGCAAGTGCATTTAGACACGGGGATTCTATTGAGCTATTTTAAACCGGAATCGGATGAGAAATGAGTGAGGCGATAAAAATAACCTTTCTGCGTATATACAGGATTACGTCTTATTAGTATGATAATAATAATAGTGCTTTATTGTCAGAGGACACAACTTGAGCATTAGCCAAACTGATTTGCGGCCAGAGACATTCGCAGTCATTATACTTATGTACTTTCATCTTTGGTCCCATCCTAGGGCTTATGAATTTGGAATGTCCGTCTGACGATAACTCAAGAACGTTTAAAGTTAAACCGATTCGAATGAAATTTTGACCATTTGTGTACTTTGTTTGACAAATCAGGACCCGAGTTCGAAGATACGTAATGTGGGTCAAGGTCAAGGGTTGATCGAAAACTGGAATCGGGCTTAAAACCCATTTTGTGACTTTAATGATCTTACAGGGCACTGGTGTTTGGAAGTCATCTTAGAAAGAAATTTGGCACAGTTTGTACAAATACCCATGCTACATCAAATTTGAAGTCAAATTTATTAATTTTGATCATTTTGGTAGCTTCATTTGGTGACCGATACTGGCTTTTGAAAATCAAATTGCATTGAAATTTGGTGCGGGGCTTATAAAAAGCAATGGTGCTTGAAATATCCAGCCAAATTTTGGAATCAGACCTGAGTAGGACTTAGTTAAGTTGCACAGGAATATTTTTAAATGAATAAATTTGTATTGAATTTATTATGAGTTCGTGCTTAAAAAACTTTCTGTGCAACTTCATTTAGCCCGAGCCAGGTTTCACTCTGTAACTTATAGGAAAAAAATTCATGTAGCATGATTATCTTTAACTTCTTGGCAAAGTTTCAGCTTAATTACAAATGACTTTTAAAAACCGGTGAGGGTATTCGCTAGAGTCATTTGGGGACGCTGAATTTACTATGAATTTAAATTGGAAAGTAATTCTGATGTAATGATTTTTATTTCCTTTAAGAAATAACTGGCTAAATCTAGTTTTTCGATTTTCTAGATGGAGTAAAAGGGCAACCAAATATCTTTACTATTTTACGGATGAAATTACAATGCCTGAAATTTGGGAGTTTAAACTTTGAGAAACAATTGAGCCCGTCACAAAAATATTAATCAGTATTTAATGAAAAATGTATTGAATTTAAGTAAACCATTGGTAAGATAAGGGTGAAAAACGAGCAGAGACAAAGAGTCAGATAATTTCAGTTTTCTCAAACCCTTGACCTTATAAGAACAACTCAGAAGCAGATAAAAATTATAAAATATGCAAATACCGGATATTCTGTAAAGCCAAGTCGAGTAGTGTGTTTGATTCATAAAACAAATTAAATGAGAGACTCATTATGTTAATTTTGTTAAAAAGAAAAAATAGTAACACACTACTGAGCTCAAGAAGTATTTATGAAACAGTACACACAAAGTCCTAGGCTGTTCTTTATGCATAGATTTAGCTGTATAGATAAGCCTTTTATTAAAAAAAAACGTTTTAACTTCTCTTAAGGCTCGGGTTCAGGCGTAGTCGGCCACGTTGCAACAAAAAATTTTAACCTTGAAACCAATGTATTTAATAGTGGAAAAGGGACATTTTCAATATTACTTCCTAGCTTGCAATGTACTTTTATTAACACTGTTTACTACCATTGCATGGAATTATAATTCATGCAATGGTAGTAAATAGTGTTAATAAAAGTACATAGTGTAGTGTGGTAGTAAATAGTGTTAATAAAAGTGTACAGTCAACACAAACGGGGTACCGCCATAAGCTTAACCTTCCAATTCCAACTCCTCATCAATTACACCTGTCTTCATGAGTTGGGTTCTGCTTGTGGTGGAAGGTGGTTGTGTCTCTTCGAGCTCTCTTAGGTTTTGTATATTATGAGTAGGTAAAAGCTTGTTATACAAAACTCTGTACGTAGTCAAGTGAATCCATTTTAATTTTTTAGAATTGTGAAGTGTAATTCCTACTCCAAATTTTGAAGCAGCAGACTTTCGACTATAGTGCACCAAAGACTTTAAGTGCTCCGTTACACCACCACAGCAGA
>JAQGBU010000639.1:0-22308 GCA_034698605.1 Isotoma decorata
TCAGTGTTTTCTTTTACCCTAATACCGTAGAGAGTAAAGCATGGGTATAGGCAACGGAGGGAAATCTGCAACTTTACACCTCTGCAGCTTGAGTGAGAGGGGCCATTCACAAAAGTGGCTTCACAAACATTGTTTCTAATTTCTTTCCTGATTTTTTGAGATATATATGGTTGCAATCTGAGATTAGTTGAGAAAAAAGTTGCATTGTAAGTCATATCATAACGTTAATACCAGAGTCCTACTACGCGTGTTGTTTTGTTATGGAATTAACGGATTAAAAGAGCAACACTAACCCTAGCTGACTCTAAATAATTATTATACTTTAGCTCTTAACACAGCACTACTGAATTAGTAGAAAAATGTTTTTTTTATTATAAATTTTTATTTTTTGGCTTGATAGTAGTGTTTTGCTGGTGCCTTTTGACTTAAGTTGGCTTGACTTGCTTGTTTCTCCATCTCTCTAGGGTTAATATTCATGTCTTCTTAAGACATGAATGAAATTGCAACATGAATGTGTGTTACCAGTGGAGTTTTTTGCATATAAATTAATTTCATATTTTACTTGATCAGTCAGTTTAAGTTTCTTTGCTAATTTATCTTTTATTTTCCCTCGTTCATCACAATCTGCAAAAAACAAATTTAAAGGAGCTTTGAATGCAGTTGAGTTAGCCCAACAATGTTTTTTTACAGGTAGAAACTTCATGACATGAATGCCAATATGTTTCACGCTTTGTAAGAAGGCTTAAGGTGGGTTGGATTATTAACTTTTTTTTATTAAAAAAGTGAAGGGTTTTGTCATTTTTTCTTCATTTCAAGTTGGAAAGGATACTTGAGGAACGTTTTTATAAAATTAATTATCACACTCATGGGAGAAATTTTGATTTGAATATTTAATATCTTGTGAGTGCAGTCTTACCATAAAAAGGTTTTAAACTAGCTAATTATAGTCTGGGGGTTGTAATTATGACAAATATTCTAGGGTTCGGCATTCTTTTTCACTTGGACTTTAATTCCTCTAAAGAAATTACTTTCGGCGTTTAATAAAAATATAAATGTTAGATACATACATACGACTTAAGAAAAACTCCTTAAGTTATCTATTTACTATATATCCAGTATGCCAAATTTCATCTGCAGAATACCCTTTGAAATAAGCTTGTAAAAAAAATTGCACAACAAATCTCAGGACAAAAGCACATAAGAAAGCTTTCATGTAGCTTTGACTTAATAGCTTTTCCTAAAAGTAATTCTAAACTTGAAGCCTCTTATGCAAAAAAGAGGCTAAGATGATGGAGCATAGGTAAAAGCATTTAAAGTCACTATATATTATAATACTTAACAAACAATCCTTTATGATTGAATATGATTCCAAGAACTTTTTGAAACTGACCTGTAAAAAATGAGAATAAAATCCGCATTAAAAGTACATGAGAGAAGGTTCATTTTAAAATATTTTGCAAGTCAGCATGCACACGATGCATGATGCAGTTCATTAGCCAAAACTGAGCGTATAATAAATACTTACCTGCTATATATACTCCCTTGCTAATCTCACATTTTACTGCATTTTTATTTTTTTACAAATATTTTTAACTATACACTCTCAACCCGTACACAAATGTTTAATTTATTTGTAAAAAAAAGATCCCTATATGCAAATACCGTCACGTTATAAAGATATATTTTGTTCTTTTCCCTAGCTTTTTTTTGGGCTGTTTGCCCTTCTATGGAATTGCATTGTAATTTACAATTACTATTATCTCTACATGGGATGGCATGCATTTAATTGCACATGCAGCATGAGATCAAACGAGAATATGATGATAGAAAATGTGTACAACTAATACTACTTGTTCTGTTACAACCATCCAAACCAATAAGTTTATAAGAATTTGCATGCAGATGATACAGAGGTACTGTGTAGCTAGTGTAGCCAAAGTTTTAAATTGCAAAAAGAAGCATATGTTTTACTTTAGCAACCTATAGAATTCCAATGCTATGATGATCCTCATAAATATTATGAGCTCAACTGCGACAACTACGACGAATTTCAATACAACTAACTCATCACTTTACTTTCCTTTGTGCGGTATAAATATATGACGATACACTATTGAAATTTACTTGATAAAGAATCGCAATAAAAATATTTAGAATGGTTTTGAACAATAATTACAACGACTTTTACTCCGTGTTCTGTGATCATTGTCAAATTTAATATTGGTTTGGAACGGAATGAGGATGCACTTTTGTGGTTTGGTTAAAATTTTAAAACCCTGTGGGGCTGCATCTGATCTCAGTACATGGTATAGGGAGGCGTAAATGATAATAAATAATAAAGTTCAATAATGTATAGTGTATCGTATGTATTTTTCTGGTTCTTAGTATAGCATCTCTGTAATAAAAAAGATAATAGTGGATAAATTCTTTGCGTGGTAAAATGCCAAAAATGACAGGTCAAAGGATTGAACAGAGTGGAATTCGAGTTTTGAGTGTAGTAGTGAAAGTGGTAGTTGTACAAGTAGTAGGATTCATTTCATGAAAAATATTTCATAGTCAATGCAAAATGTAAAACTAAAACTAAAGACAAATTCAGAGAGATAGTTTGCATTCCGTGCAAAAAAAAAATGTTGTGGGAGTTCGTGAATTGTTTTTGTTCTCACAGTAAAAGTAAATGAATATTAAAATTATTAATGCAAATCCGTGCGCTTTTACAAGGATCATTGTGGGTTGTGGAGTATTTTATACTTTTTGTAATTTGACTCCACTGCATAAGAAGAATGTGATTGTAGGGTGGAAAATGCATTTTTTTCTTTAACATTTCATTTCATTGCACTTTAGAAGGAACATTGTTTGTTGTTTTATGTAGCGTGGAAATGCCATAAATAAATGGCACAGGGAACTTTTAAAGTTTTAAACTAATTTTAGATTTTATCTCTAATTTTTTACAGTATGATATAAACTAATAATTTAATATTATGAGATTTCAGAGAATAACAATTTAATAAAAATTCTGTAATCAACTTAAAAGAGATTTGAGATATTTTTAGCAGTTTTCTAATAAAAAAGTTCATTGCTGTATAATAATAATAAAGATAGGCCGTTTATAAATAATCAAAATAGATTTTTTTTTAATTAAGACTGCTTTATATACTTGCTTACTTTTTTATGTGTAGCGATTAACAAGTTTTAACTGTTAGTTTATTTATATTAAGGGCATTATCATCTCTAAAGCCATTTTGCTATTGCCCTCATAAAGTTCAATCTTAACAGATTCTATTACTTAATTCGTTGATATTGTCAATTAAGACAGTTTTTTATTTATGTAGCGTTAAATGTTAGCAATAGGGCAGCATTCACATGGCTTCTGCATGTATTCACATTTTTATAAGCTATTTTAATAAAAATATTTTTTAAGTGTAGAGACACTTAAACTACTGGTAGATTAAATAGCACTTGTATTTCATGGAAGTCAACTCAACCTTTGTATCACAAAGTATAATCTATTTTTTTACAGTTGATAAAGTTTATTAAGTCATTTATTACTTTCATACAATGTGCAAATTAATTCGAGGGTTTTCATTTCAATGATGCTAGCTGCTACTACTATACTGGTTGGACCAGTAGCAGCTAGCATCACTGGAGTGATATGAACAACTCAATTAAAACTTTTATTCACAGAAATTAAATTCGTTTCAGTGAATTTAGCCCTCTCTACGAGTTGTTGCGATTAGATAATTGAAAAGCTTTAAAAACTTTTTATTTTATTTTGAGCATCCGGACCAAGTTGAGTTTAATTGTGATGCGACACAAATATAACAAAAAGTTACCCTGTGTTTCGTAACTTTTAGAATAATAGTTACCCATCTATGAATTAAAGTTTTATGAGTAGGATTCATCATTAAGGTAAATATTTCACTTATTTAGAAACAAAAAGGACTATATGTTAAAGGGTGCGGGTGGCACTTGACATTTTGGCAATCTAAACAAACTCAAACTCAAACTACTTTTTAAAACAACGTAATAATTTTCATTTCTAAATTACAATTTCTGTAAATGTAAAACCCAATTCAAAAAGCCATCTCGTCTCAACAATGAAAAAGATTCCTTTGTAAAAACCGACAACTCCTCATGAAATCTCATGAAAACAATAAGGTGCGGCTGAATAACATGTGTATAAAAAACGTTTCAAATTCTGACTTGTCTTGTCAGCCTGCCACGTGCTATAATATTATTGTGTGCATATGCTTTCAAGCTATCAACAACCTTACACACCACAATAATAATATTATTACAAACTAAATAGAATATGAAATTGCCATCATTTCACATTGTGTTATTGTCCTCACACGAATGACCTATTAAACTGGTGAGGAAAGAAAAATCATTAAAATATATTCAAAGTACAAACGAGCATTATAATAATTCCGCTTTGTCTATATTTGCAATTAAGAGTGAACACTTACCCAGAGTCTAAGTTTTCATAATGTGATAATTAACAGAGTAATAAACATGCGTGTGTGGTTGTGTGTAAGCATACAGTAAATAGCCTACATATTTGACAGTGTATTATTATACATGATGGCATTTTTTAACATTAATCCTAGATAGTATACAAGCCGGCATTAAATATTGTACATGTTTGCATGTTAAATTGAATTAATGTTGAATTTCACTGACCGTTAACTTCAAACAAATAATCCAAATGCCTCTACTATATACTACAACCATCATCACCACAAAGCAAACACTAATCCTTTTTAAACAATAGAGAGAAAGTAATTATTAGCTTTGTATTACAAACACAATCTGTAGTAACTAACTATATATGCATTATGGTATTAACAATGGACACTAAATAAAATTAAATATTTATTTCATGGCTTACCTTACCTTAAGTTCTTTCACAGTTTATAATCTTTGTGTGTTTTTTTAGAAAAACCTTATGAGAAATAATGCTATTTTTCAACCTTGAAAGAAAAAGCTTGTAATGCTATTAATGCCTGTATTAATGTCACTTTGCAATTAGAATTTAGAAATAATTATAGTAATATCATAGTATTAATGCTGGCCAAGATGCAATTTTTAAAATACTTTTAGTACGAATTTTTTTTTACAATATAATGCTATTTGGAGGGATGTTTTTTGATTCGATGATAATAATAACCATGCTAAAGAAAAATAACTTTTTTAATGCCTACTTAAATTCCCATTTGAGTGGAACATGAACCAATGTGCTAATATATATTAGTTACTAATAAATAAACAAATGATGAAGAGAACGGGGAAAAAATAAAAAATAAAAATATTATAATGAATGAATTTTCCTCCTAGAAGGTTTTATTGCCTCGTATTTTATGAGATATTTAACCTCGGCTTTATCTACGATTTCAAATTTTCTGTCTGTGCCACCATACGTCCGACACATTTCATTTCGGCATTAAAAATAAAGTTTTTTCCTTATGCTTTCTTTTTACAACTACTAAGGCTGGCTCTTGGTAGTAGACCTAGTAAGTGATAGTTGAGATAAGTAAGTCTTTAAAAAGCCTACATATATATCAAAACGGATTTTTCTATGCGACTTCAGTATATTCAGATCTATTATTAAGAGGAAAGAGTGCAAGGGTGCATGAATATCTTTAGTATAAAAAATTCATGCATTCAGGTCACAAAAACCTTAAGTTCAAATTTTTACGATTTCTACACACTTTTATGAAGCTACAATTTCATTTTCCCTTATATACTTTTATATATAGAGTAACACTAGATGTTAGGAAAGGAGAGAAGTGTGTGTAGTGTGCTAGGTAGTGTTTTTAATACTTTAGTATTAAAACCAGCATCTAAAATTTTATTCATCTAGCTTTTTCTATATTCAATTTTTACGTTAATATCATCTTAAATGGGTTCATTCGCACCCGATTTCGTTTATGTGTTTTTTTCAACTAGGGTTTTATCATTTTTTATGTTTTAGAAAAACGTTGAACTTTTAACAAATGCAAATAGAAAAATGATGATTCCAAAGGTGGACTGAAAGCTGGTATCGTAATTATGTCGATGATGACAAGGTAGCATTTGCCTTTCATAAAGCCTACCTTTTATCTATTTTGAGACGGATTTAAGAAAATCGTACCCACTTTTCTGTCTCTATTATTAAAATCCTATTCGTTATTATACCGTTAAGAAGAATCATTTCCATGATTTTTTATACTATTTTATGAAATGAAATACGGCCCACGTATAAAAGTAAGCAAAAGCTGTGGCAAAATCTACCCTCGGGTCTTCAGGTTAGAGCGTGGGTGCAGACAAATCAATTTGTCTATCTTTCTTTTGCATTGTTGCATACAAAGTACTCTATCTTGTCTCCGAGATCAGACCGGGAAAAAAATTACTTAGAACCAAGTATAGAAATATCGTGTGGGTAGATCAAACAGGGGTCTTTAAGAAAATTGGCTGAATAGAGTAACCAAAGATATTAAACAATTCCACCTGAATTTCGGGACATTGCATGGACAATCAGAAATAATTTATTTCCCCAGTATAACTTTACTAAATTCACTCAAAGGCCAGTCCAGTTTACTGAATGAAATATCCCTGATTGAGATTAACATATAAGGATTCATAGAATAAAAGGTAGATGAATAAAAGTCATAACCCCGCATGATGATGATGATGATGACAACTTGAGCTCATGATATTTTCAAACAAAGATGATTCAGATCAGGAAAAATACACCCACGTCGCCCAATTCATACCTCTGACGATGATATAATGACAAACTGTCTAGTCCTATCTTGTTTATTCACTTAGCTTTTTGTCAGTATTCATGAATTTGATATTTCCTTTTCAAAAAAAAATTCTGTCATCATGTGTTGTCAATGAGCTCATTTAATAATGCAAGCAACCAACTGCTCATTCATCAATTTCCGTCCTTGTCTCCCATATATACCTTATCTATAACTGCAATATTGAATGGCTTGGACAACCCGATAGTAGGTATTCTTTTTTTTGTTCTCGTTTGAAACACACAAACGTTTACTATCACCTACTTACTATCACAACCTACTTGGCACTGTTCAGCAGAAGATACGTGGTTGTTTTCAGAAACAAGGCGGAAAGGGTATGATAATACCAATAGGTTAGATTCAATGAGAGTAAAATGATGGACACTTGAGACCCGATGTGCTTTTTAGAATAAACACCCACATCGAAATAGCAAAGGGATGACAAATTTAAAAAAAAAAATACGTTTTTTTGTTTTCTACCATGTTTCCGAGTATTTTATTTATCAAAATGTGAAGGAATGAATCAGAGTGGTTTATTTCCCTTCCATTGAGCTATGCTTTCTCCATGTGGACATTTTCAATAATAATGAAAAAAATCAGGAGGGTTGTTCAGTCTCCTTTGGAAATTTCTTTAAAACAGTAAAAGAGGTTTGA
The DNA here is from genome assembly GCA_034698605.1 of Isotoma decorata. Taxonomy (NCBI): domain Eukaryota; kingdom Metazoa; phylum Arthropoda; class Collembola; order Entomobryomorpha; family Isotomidae; genus Isotoma; species Isotoma decorata. The sequence continues at coordinate 7,437 of JAQGBU010000639.1, forward strand.
CAAGTGTCTTGAATTTTCGAAAATAATTCTTGTTAAATATTTTTCTCAAAAGTAAATGGAGGAAAACGTGTGAATAAAAAATATGTTACAAGTCAAATCCCCATTCATAAGTTATCGACAAGTTGATACTTTACTTTTTTCTACACTGCTCCATCCGATTTAAATCATTTTATTGACAGTTAGAATTACTTTCAATCTTGGTACACAAAATGATAAACATTAGATTTAGCTAGTTGTATCGTGTGGGAACGAGATTTTTTACTTGAGAAAAAGAGAAAAAGGCAGGGCTAGGAGAAGGAGAAGAGCTTAGAAAATAATCTCAAGATTTTCATTTTATGAATGGAAGTTCCTTGTCTTGTAAAAACACATTGTGTCCATTAATCCTTCTTCTGTTTGTAAGTAAAGAAGAAAGCCTGCTCTTTTTAAGAATCCTCTGCTCCAGGTTTATATATATTACATTTGTATAGTACCAGTGGTACTGGTTACTACTGGTGGCAATAGTTCATATATACACATAGACCATGGGATAACCCTTTCTCATCAACATCAATATCATATTCAAGCTATAACCCAAAGGTACTGTCCATAAGTCAAGTTCCACACTTTTACTACACCGTTTTACCAAAAACAGTTTTTTTTAAAGTTACAAATCCATTTCCGAATTTCCAATCCATAGGAATTTCTATCCAGCTTTTCTAAAGTCATGCTAAAATCATAATTTGCCTTCTGTAATCATAATACAATCCCCTCCCGGAAGTCACAAATTCTTCAAGTTCCTAAGGAAAGAAACAAAGAAATTTATAAACGGCACCAGGAAAATTTTCCATTAGATATTAGAAATGATGTGATATTCGATGAAATGGGTGTACTATGCGTACACATTTATGAGCTCTTCTTTTTCTTTTTAATAATATTATTCTTCAAAGGAAGTTACACACTTAATATTAAAAGAAGTAGAAAAACAGGATTACCAAGAGAGACTCTATCGACTACATAAATTTAATCTCAATTTTCTCCACACAGTTAATACTTGATAATATCCTATCCTATACATTATCTCCTATATCTATCTTCTTGGTGTCTAAAAGACTAAAGTGATAATGTAATAAAAACTCATGCTCATTCATTCTCGTTGAGATCAGTGTGCGTATCCCGAGATTGTTACACAAAACACACACAAATCTCTATATAAAATCATCTTGTTTGTTATACACACACACTGTTATATAATATTATTATTATCATTATTATTATTATTATTATGTACTTTCCTTTTAAGCAATTTATTTTCTATAATACTGCATACTAGCCTGATGGAGGAGTTCATGTAGAGTAGTATAGTAAGTAGAAGAAGTAGTAGGAGAAATAAATGAATGAATGAAAAATGAATGAGTTCATTGAGAAAAAGATTTCAGAGTATTTAGAGTATAATGAATTTACTGGTATTTATTTTATTTTACTATAATAATGTTTTATCATTATTAGATGAAATAAAACAGTCTTGGAGAAGAGTTATGAGAGAATTTTAAATCATGGAAAATAAAATAACAAGAGATTAAACTCCTTTTCACTCAGCATGATTGAAATAAACCTTTCAAAATTCATTTTTATTTACATCTGGAGGAAATAGTAATTAATCATTTTGTATTAAAATTAAAGGTCAACTTAATCAAAGTGTCAAAGGTTGTTCCCAAGCAGTTTTGATTTTGGAGCTTTGACGTTTTAATTAATCTAAATGTACTTAACTTAAAAAATTCAAATATTAAAACATCTCTGTGTAACAGATTAGTACAAAACGGGCTTGATTTTTTTTATAGTACTTCATACTTTTTATACATAATTGTAGCTAATAATTTGTTAAAAGTAATATTTTAAGGATACATTAGCTGTTTTACCCTTTGAATAACTGCCTCGATGACTCATGCACCAATTTCATGACCTACATTTACAATATTTTCACAAAAGTAATTGACCATAATGTATCTATACCTAAATGGCCTTGAACGTTACAAAGTAATACGCACTTTTTACTAAAAATAAAGAAAACAGTAGAAATTTGTTAGGTAAATTACTAAAAAATAATGGAAGGAATTAATTTAATCAGGAATTTTGTGGTTTTTGTACATGCACAGAAAGGGTTTTTAATGTTATATTATTATATCATTCATCTACCATTAGCTTCTGTTTACTCTTTTGTTTCTTTATATCTTTGTTTGATCCATTGTATCCCTGCACGCATATGGAATGAGCTTCTCATTGAGATTAATTATCTAGATGGATGTATTTGTAAATGTTAATTGCACTTTTACACACACACTCACACACACATACACGTACGCATTTAATTCTTTCGGTTTGGGAATGAAATAAAAACAAATAACAATTAAAGTGTATATAGGACAAGTTAATTCGATCTGAAGATGTGTGCTTAAGTGAAGGTAAAGGAGATGTTGGCAACATGTAGCATTCATTGTAGGAGGAAATGTTTATTTCTTTGTTTACTCCATCAACCGTCAGAATCAACGTGAAATATCTAAATTCCCTTTTACTTTACTCTAAAGCCAGTAAAGTTTTTCTAACATCGTCCCTACCTTGAAGTCTTGTTAAGATGTTCTCTCAATGAAATCGACTAATTCTTAAGGAATCCCAAGGACACTGATAAGGACACCCCTCAATATCATTGTCACCATCAGAGTGACATACCTTCGGACTTCACACAAGTTCTTGTGAAACTATTCATCTTTTTGGGTTATTGCAAGGAGTCGTTCACAAATTTAGGGAAATGCTTTCTTCAACTTTCTACGATGGACTCTGAAGAGCTGAACGCGTTTAATTCAATTTGAGTCTTGTTATTTTTTAGCAAGATCATAACCAATTAAAGAATAAGGAACTTTTGATGTTTAATATGTTGAGAGGCATACAAATAAAATGCTGAGTTCACTTTTCAGACAATTTTTTGAACGAATTTTATGCTAGTACTCGTATATACTAGTACCTACGAAGAAAACGGGACATTTGGTAAATTTCATGGATAGTGGGAATTGTAGAAGACCCTCATCTCAACTTTTTAACCCACCCCATAATACATAAAAATACCACCACCAGCTACCACATTCCTTCAATAAAATAGCTTCTAGCCAAGATTAAAAAGGCTCAGTGGCTTCTACCATCTTCTTTATCAATCACAAGGAATTTTGTTGAGGAAGGGAAGGTCGAACTTTTAGACATTCTTAGAAATCGTTCACATAAAAAACATAATAAGCATTAATCCATATAAGAGCATCTTTCGATTTCGAATATATGAGGAAAATGACAAAATCTGGCAATCTCATTCGTACTTCTCACTTTAGAAGAGAGCGTCAAAATAAAAATTTACGCGTTATATAATTCCACACAGTTTGGAAAAACTATTACTGTGAGTAATATTCTCAAACTTAAAATGCCGTAAAACGTTATTTAGAACCCCCCCCCCGGTTTATAAACATTACTAATGTAAATTGTAACACAAAAAAAACACAAGGATTATTTTCTTCCAACCATAACCTCTTAGTATGACCCTTGAACCCTTTTGGTAAAATATGTATAGTAATCATTTGGACAAATAGAATTGAAAAAATTAGACTCTGTGGGAAGTTATGGCAGATTTTCTGTAATTACTATAGAGGGTGGAGCCCATGGGGTGTGGCGGGTTTGGCTCATTATTACACTTGACCTAAGCCCCTCACATGCTCCCAACTATCAATGTGTGAAAATAAAATTTCAAAAAGTTGATTCTGTGGAAAATTAGAGCATTTACAGGCAAATGGACATCAAGGGGCCCTTTCATAAAGTATCTCCGCTACTTAATAAATAATACCCTCCCCCCTCAGAAATAGAGTTTATCCTCAGAATATAGATCTAAGTTACATTCACATACAGCACATAGGTACGCAGCTGAACTAGAATTTTTACAAGTTAATAAGGAAATATTCAGAAATGAAGTGTCTAAGCTACACTTAACCCTTAAATAAGTACAAAGTATCCAGCAGTAGAGCTATGAATGCCAGGATACCGAAGTAGGTAGTAGGGGTACCAAGCCCGTAATAAACGGGCAATATCACCCATACTTACATGAAGGTTGTGTAGGTTAGTAGTTTATTTTCTAGTAAAATCTCAAATGAGAAGGTAAACTTAACTCCCAGCTAACTATTTGGTAGTCCAGGGAGAGAGACGCTTTCTTGGAGAATTTTTCCCTAGGAAGTAAGGAATAAAAGAGAAGCCCACTTGAGGCGTTACACGTGTAAATGGATTGAATTACTTGTAAAGGCTCATTTCATTCAGTTGTTGGCCCTATAAGCGATAATATTATAAGGGTGGAATATAATAATAATAAACCTAGTGAGGATGACGACTACGAAAGTACCAAAGGCATTTTTACTATTATATTAGTGCCTATCTTCCCTACTTGTAGTAAAACCCTAGTCACCACAAACAAAGATGAGGTTCTTTCTTCTTCCTGTTGTTCTAGTCTATTACCTTATGTTTTGCTATATCTTCCATTTCCATATACATCTTTGAGTAAAAACATAGCCCATAATGTAATTTCCAACTACTACACGCACATTTAGTCGCTAGAATTGAGAATAAAATTCACAAAAGATCAGCAAAGAGACTGAGAGTAAGTAAAGTAAAAGAGGGTCAACTTAAGTGCTCACTGTCTCATCAAGACTAAATTAAATTCCCATTCATCTTGAACCAACTCCTCCTACTTTCTCACTTAAAAGAGATGGAAAAAGAGAGGAAAAAACGCTTTTGGGGTAAATTAACACTCTAATAGGGAAATAACAGAGTACTTCATTATTAAAGAGAACCCTACTCTAGGTAGTTAAGTAGGAACTTAATCTTTCAAGAGAGGGACTTCATTTTCTTCAGAAATGTTTTACATCTTACTTTTACTCTAAGACTTTAAGCTGGTTAACAGCATTTATTTCCTAGGATATAAAATGAATACCTCTAGATAGAGTACATCTGCACGCGTGAATTTCCTCCAAAGACAAAAATTGAAGCTATAAGGATGTTAGAGACCAGTGGTAAAAAACGTTGAGTCGAAGAGTAGATAACCTATTTATTAAATAAAATTTTGTTCAGTATTACAAAAAGAATTTTTTTTTTCAAATTCTATATACAAATTAGACTCCAAAGTTAAATCCACGTTCCAGGTGCAACCCCTGTTACTATTAGCAGTAGTATTGCTTTGAAACTTGAATCAACGTAAAGAATAAAGCAACACATTTATTTCATTCAGTTGGAAATTTCATTCTCTACCATATATGGAAGTGTATAACCCTTTATTTGAGTGGACATGAACAAGCTTGAATGTTTAATTGTTTTAGATGAACCACTTTTTAAACTTGAAAAACGAAAGGTTGGGCGGAGGTGATATAGTAGTAATTGGTAGTAGTAGCACATGGTCAACAATGTATCACCACACAACCACCACCGACACCAAACATGCATTAAAAACTATGTCGTACCATTAGCAATACAACCCGAAAAAATAATAGACGCCTACGTACAATAAGGAAAAAACGTAGTATATTCACGAAACTAGAATAAAAGGAACATTTTACTCATTATCAGATCGCCTGTCTTCCTCCAATAACTCATTCATTGCATAGTGTACTATGTACATCACACAATCACACATAAAATGTGTGGATATTATTTTGAAATGAAGCTAAAATAAATGGACTCATCCCCTAATATCCCCACACCATCATATTATTATTATCATCATCACCATCATCATTTCTGGTATCGAGTCACTTCACTAGTTCAATGTCCAAAGTTCCAAAAAAACCTCCAAGGGCTAATCCTTGATTTCCTGTTGTTGATTACTAGGATGACAGTGCGTGTCCTCCTCCCCCTGCCCTACCTATTAGTATGACACTGCACTGTACTATACCTCCATGTCCAATACTTCATTACTACTATTATTGTGTATCAATAGAATCAGCTTTCGTACTAGACCAAACCAAACTAAATTAAAATCTAAAAACCCTTGTTTCTGGTGTGTGTATATATAATGTCCCCAGTAAATAAATGAAATTGTAGACCGAATTTGAATGAATTAGCGCATAGCGTAAGAACCGAAAGTGAGTCCATCACTCCTTTCAGATTCAACATCAAATCTGTAAGGAATAATCATCCAGTCATCCTCCCATTTTAATAACTATTTTATTATACATCATATAATGAAAGTTAGGACTCTTCTACGAGGCAATGGTATTTAATTTGGAAGTGTTGGTTGCTAGAGAGGCTATTTTCGTACTCAAATGAGGCATATGAACACATCAAAAATGATAAAGTTGTACAAAATTCAGACCAGAAATTAATATAGTGATTTTCTCTCTGTGATTATTGTCAAAATTTGTCAATTTGTCCATTAATTCTACACACATACACACATATACATATGATATTGGAATAGAATTGAAGAGAAAGAAGGACTTGTAAAATTTAGATGCCTTGTGTTAAAGGTACTTGTTGGGGAACCTAATTTCGTTATTTTATTTTCTGCCTTCACCCATCAAATAATAATAATAGGATCAATGAGAAAAAGGGCATTTATAAAACCACAAAAAAATGGACAGATGATTCCATTCCGTTCCCATTGATTTATTTTACACACCATACTCCCATTATTATTATCCGATACATTTGTTAATACTCATGCCTCCTATTTGGCATAAAAACTCCAGTCCTACTAGCCTACTACTACTTACTCTTTTCACTTAAAATAGAGTGAAAATTTTCAAATCTAGAATCCAATCTCAATGCTAACGTTTATAATAAACGTAAAGGGAGAATACAGGCTCGTAGAGGTAAAACCTTTAGGCTTTTACTATGTGTATTCAATCTTCATTCAGTTTGATTTTCGAGATGTCCTTTTTCGAACCCCTATGCTTCAGTGGAATAATATATTTACTGGTGTGCTGAATCTCAGGCCATCCTTCAAATAATATTACCTTCAGCATTTCTCTTCTTGCCACCATCACCATTATCCTCATTCGTATTCGTATGAATTATAAATGAACCCATCATACTGCTATATCAACCGACCCTTTATATTCAACAAGAGAAATTGTGAAATTTAAGTTAGGCAAAGCCATGTGTAGCAATTATATTCAATTCCTCAGAGAGATTTCGATTTTACTTGGAAATGACAATCGAGATTCAATGAAATTAACCAAATATCTGTCCACTCCAGTCCATCCAGTAGTATAAATGAGTACAGGGTACTATTAATCTTGAATGAGTGTGCTTGGGCATCGCATATCCTATAGCTATTTCCTGTTTCTGTGTCAAAATATAAGCGGAACTTGATTCACATTGTGAAGAGAATATATTACTAGTTTAAACTAGTCTTGTTTAAAGTGAGGTTATAAGAATGAAATTCATAGTTTTAAGAATGAATTAAATTAGTTGTTGACTTATTCAGTAGTTTTAGTTCCGTTGTCCCCAACTTCCTTCCAACCTTATCTCTAATAATAAAAATTGAGTGAGATTAACAGGCTAGCGTCACCATGTTCGTCACTCATGTAAGAAAATCCTGTGGGGTAGGATATTGCTAGGAAATTACAAGGGTCCAAAGTGCATTATGAACTTTGCTCATCTCTCTCAGAAAATGGAATTCTCAGAATGGAACAAACAAACCTTTCCTTCTTGAGTAAGTCGATAAACAACTTTAAGCCTAAAATGGACAACAAAAATTCCCTTTGAGTCATCTTCATCATCAAATAGCGTACAATAACAAATAATTGTATCCACCAATCCATCACCCAAACCCAATAACCAACTTCCGTCCTTTTTCTCAATGAATTTAGAACAGTTGAATGAAACGCAATTTATTTTGGATTGGTCATAAAGTATAGCAATATTCTTTGAAACGTAGTGGTGGTCAAAGTACTTACAATTTGTTGTTTTGTTTGATGCATGAGTCTTAAGTCGGCAGTTTGTTTCCTAAGATCTAAGTTCATCCTGGAGGAAGGAAGAAAAATTTATTTTTTTAAACGTTTTGTATGAAAGTACAAAGTAAGCCTGAATTTTTGTGTACAATAGGTCGGTATCGAAGAACAATGTAACCTAAGAAAATTTGAGAACGCAGTACTCTAAAAATTATTAGATTGTAGTATTCCAATACGGTCAAAGGAAATAAAATAAATGGAAATGTCAAACGAACTCGTAGTAAATTCTATTAGAGCAGTTTCTTTGAGAAAATTTAAGACCAAAAACCAAACCAAAACCAAAAGCCTCTAGAATTTTCGTTCAATATGCTAAAAGCTTCTTAAATATTAAGAAATTCAATAATGTAATTCAATTCTATCGCTATCACTATTAACTAAATTGTTAAGCTTTCCACTTCACTAATGAAAGAAAAGGAAGAAAGTCTATATAATTTGCAATAGAATCGTATAATAATGTTACCTGGTTATATACGAATAAAAAAAAGTAAAAAAAGTTTGGTCTAGATGTATAAAATAAATGAGATTGTTGTTTTGAGAGGAAAAATTGTGGAAAAAAATAATGATGTTAATTTAAAAAGCTTTTGTTATTTCCGTGTTTCAAAAATATTATGGAAATTTAGAAGTAAATCAATAGGCAGGCATAAAAGATTACTACACGCTCTTATAGACCATCACGTATGAAAGGCATGAAAAGAGAATAGAATCATAATAATTTTTATAGTTTGGTAAAAAGTAAGCACTTTCTCATAATGCTTGAATGAGATTTGATACATTTTTACCAGTTTTTTTAACGAATTCATTCTAAAACCGTTTTGAATTTTGAAGAATTTTACACCTTTCATCTTTACTCAAGAACGGCCTATAGTCCATTTTAAGCACACACCGCTTCAAATGCCTAATTTAATTTGAAAGTTAATTTTAACATTAAAGATAAGTTCAAAGAGGTGACTCTATTTTACAATTACTCAAGGGCTAAAAGCATTACATTAGAGAAGTAGAGGTCTGAGGTAAATCTAAGACATCGTTCTTCCCAGCTCTTCTAACTCTAACCTAGATTCGAATGACAAAAAATCTAAACATCTAATTGAACATGCTCAAAGGGCAAAGGCCATTACTTGGTGTTTTACTTCTCAGCAGCTCAATTTTGGCACAGCTCGGCTTTTCTAGGTTCTTTGAAGTTAGTAACTTCGCAGTTTCCACAAGGGCACAAGGAAGTAAGGAGCCTAATGGTAATCAAGAGGGTTACTTTTACATAAAGATCTTTCATCCTGGGATCCTATATCTTTTATACTAGAGATGGGACTTGAGAAGACAATTTTCTGCTTATAGACCATTGAATAAAATGAGGATGAAAATCAAACTGCCGTGAAAGTACTCCCTTTCCCTCATAAACCCCTTTTTATATAACTCCTTTTGATCCATCTCACATTTTATATATCTTAGAGTTCATTTCTTATCTAAGCCACTACTACCATCCCTATACACTGTAATATCCGAGATTATCCGGATTCGGGGAGAAAAGGATGCACATTTTATTGCAGTGCATTTTTGCATGGATATTGCTACAAGAGAATGTGTCCATGGGTAGCGAACAGGGTTTTGACTCGTTTTTTTCACATCTCTGCAAAAGCAATAGGTATGAATACGTTAAGCCATGTGCCGTATGAAACTTTACATAGTTTATGATTACCTTGAAAAGAAAAAGTTTAAAAAATGTCAAAGTCAATACTCTGAGTTGAACCTTCCTTTGCTTTTCTTCTTCATCACATCATCATCATCATCATCATCTTAAATCTATCCAGCTTTATTAAATACACTCTATACGTCGCACTCAATTGTCCTCCTCCCTTGACAAAAAATTTGAGAGAAAGTAATAACAGCCACTGAACTATACTAACCTAATGTCATGTCATTCATTTAGAATGCACAAACTCAAAATAAAATACCGTTTCACCCTAACGTTATTATTATTTTTATTTTTATTACATGCATTCGCTCCCTTGCACCTCATTTCTTCTTTTAAGTAAAAATAAAAGGAAAGAAAGAAACAGAATATGTAAGAATATGTTCTTTACTGGAAATGTAAGACTTTTCTTTCAGCTAGATTCAATTAATCCCGATTAGTCCTCAGAGACATTGAAAAGGGTTCGGTTACCACCAATGCGGAAATGTTTCCTTCTTTTTCTGCCTTATGCAACGTGTAAGGTTTTGCATTATGTATTTATTATTATACGAGTTGGAATAGGAAAGAAGAAAACTAGATCATTACCATATTACTATCTATGATGAAACGCCTTGAGAATGATATTGGAAATGAGACTGAGACCTTGATCTTTGAATTGGTAATGTAAAAGTGAGGCTTATATTCTATCCAGATTAATTCTGATTTTATTTCAAGATCTCAAAGAGACTAGTTCCTGGTGTGAATTAATGCTAATTTACATTGAAGGCAACTTAACGCAACCACACAGTAAGAATTGAGAAACCATTCAAGGCATTATAATGTCTTTTATCCTGGAATTATTTTGCTGTATTGATACAAGATACATCCTTTACTATTTGAATTACAAATTAAACTGTAAAAATTCAAGAGTTTTTAAACTAAACTGGATTTTTATGTTTTTTATTAGGTTGGTTTCAAAGCAAAAGCCTGATCTGATATCAATTTTTATTTCCATATTTGAATTGAATTCACGTGTTTTTAAAATTCAAATCCTCATCCTTTCACATCCATAAGATACCCATCAAAATCCTATAAAACTTCAAAGCTTAACCAACAAGAAAACCATCCATAATATTTTTAAAGATTAACTAAGGATTCTAATTGGATTGCAGATTCGTTTTCACCTTCAATTTATTAATTACTTTAAATTAAGCGAGTGGTGATTGCTCAATGCTAAACTATTTAAAGAAACTACTACTACCATTAACAAACATAACACCGTAACTATTTACTAATCCTTAGAAAAAAACAAAAACACTCCATCACCCTTGAACATACCAAGAACTTATTTACTTTAATGGATTTTTCGTCCCTGATGTTGCAAACCAGTGCAGTTCCCATGCATCAAACTATTATCCCTGTGTATGTAATTATAGAGCTAATTAAAGCCTCTACACGTACATACCGTAACACATGAAGAGTTTTATTTCGTGTGCAAATAAAAATTTTACATTTCTCTTGAATCCACTTCGAAACATGAATATGATACGAAGCGTATTATGGAAGTAAGTAAAAGTGGAGTCACATGAAAAGTAAGTACAGGTAGCTGGTCAAAGTAAACCAGTCGGGAATTGGATTAAGTGTACAAGAAACCAGCAAAACAACAGCTTTTTCCTTAGATGCATTGTAACTACCCTTCTTATGCATAATTTTATTAGTAAGCTTTTGTATTTTAGTAGTTTTAAGGTGATGATTCAGAATAAATTCAAGCAATTTTATTTTCTGCGAAGCCCGGTGGTGCCAACGATGGGGTAAGGAAAGGTAAAAACCTGGGGTCTAGTAAATTACTACCTTGGCAAGGTTGCTTGTCATTCATCATAAAATAATACTATTAGAACAAAGAAAATAGAAAAGGGTTGAACAGGTTGGATTGCATTGGACTAAAGTTAACTTTAATGTTTTTATCCTACACATACATGGGTTTTTACAAGGTACTTCAAGGTTCTATGAAATTGAACAATGAGTAAACCCTAGAAATTAGCAGAAATGGGTGGAGTGGGCAGCACTTCAAATCAAACTGATTAAACTTTTCTTAAAGTTGAATTACAGGAACCATTGCAATTGTTTAAATGAAAAAAACTAATGTGACTCACAATTATCTGTAATTAGGAAATTAATTGCATTTTGTTCATTGAAAAGGTGTAAGAGCAAGGCGTCTTTCAAAATTCTTGGAATAAATACTTTTGGCATTTCTGTTGTTTTAATTTGATTCATATTTCTGAGTAATAATATAATATATGAAAAGAAACATCTGTCCTGTAGCATGCTTCTATAAATGGAGTTTCACAATGTCATTTTTGCACATAGTGTCAGTGTCACTGTAAAAGCTACTTAGAGACAAATATAAAAACGGATTTATTCACTATGAAATTGCAATAATGTCCTTGTTGCACGAGTCTAAATAAACAAATTCGTCCTTGAATTTCTTGATTTCCTTTAACATTTGCCAACTAAATCATACTAATGAATGCAGTCAAGCTTTTACTACTATTGTATCAGTAGTAGTAGTAGTAGTAGTTGTTCATACAAGTAAAAATAATAATACAATCTTCAACTCGTTACTACTACTACTTTGTTGATAATAAGTTCTCTAACTTTTACTTCTAAAGTTTCACAAAGAAGCAAGCAAACATCATAAATCCCATATAAGTTTTTTACTTGTTAGCTTTAGTATACTATAACTTATAACCCATGCATAAATCCTTATACACATTTCACATCTCAGAGTTGATTGTACAAAGGACAATCAATTTATATGGAAATCCTTGAGAATGTATTAAGATCATCTTGGCTCATGTTATGGAAAACAAGGGTCCCCAAGTACTCTTAGTGTTTGATTAAGTGCCCTGAAGCCCCTTCAATCTCTCTTGACTCCATCCACCCATCATCTTACCTCGTATCACAAAGGATCAAAATTATATTAGCATATCAATCGGTTCTTATAATATTGATGAAGACGAAAGGCCAATAATACACATTAATATCGAGTGGGAGGAGACTCTTTGAGCCAGAGAGAGTTCAGCCACGTGTTCCAATCAAAATTCCAAACTTTCAAAGGAAAACATTGAAACGAAAACAAATTCAAAACAAAAGTAAAACTTTCACCTGAAACCAATTTAACTTTTGAAACTACCTTACACACAGGTTTCCTAACGAATTCGTAAACTATTAATAAAACAGAGGTGAATGTGTTATTTTATTTACTCGTTGTGAAGAAGTTTATGGAAATATCAAAACGATTTGAATTCATTCAAACACCCTATTACTTTATCTATTCTAGATTGAATTGAGGGTGAAATGAATTATCTACTAGACTACCTACCTACCTGCTGCGTGTACACACACGCCCCTTACCTTTCATTAAAATTAATTAATAAACAAACACTTTCAGGATTACTCACTCTTAAGGAATTGCATGCCTAAAAAGTTGAATCCCTTGAGTAGATAAAAACTTAAATTTAAATACACAATACCTTAAGCTCCTACTGCTTTGAAACATGTATCCCATTCACCCTTCCTGTCGGCCTGTTTGAAGTGAAAACTTGAGCTGTCAAATCGAAAAGCAGGTAGGTTTTTTGTTGAATAGGTTCAAAGAGAATTTGCAAAGACCCTTCAGTCCTTTCCTTCAATGTCTATTTCCTAAGGTGAAATTCTCCTTTGAAACAACAAGAATAATTCTTTCATAGGGAAAGTTCCCTACTACTATAGAATCCACTTCTTTACAAAGTTCATCCTTCATCATGTATAACATAAAAGTTATAAAGCCACATCAAAACATTCATCCATCAAACACACGTGTGTGTGTGTGTGTTTGTGTGTAAGGTTGAAACTTTGTTCAAAACCCCATTCCGTTTTTCCTACTTCAAAAAGACCATCTTGATCTTCAAGGTACATTATGATATTTTGTAAAACAAAGTTGTACAAAACCTGCAGATCTATAAATATATGTATTCCATGAATGTCAGGTTAGATAGTTGGATTGCCTACTCAAAATTTTAATATAGTCCTGCTAGTGACAAGAAAGTAACATGTATGTAAATTTGTTTCTTGTTTCGACATCTAAATCTAAAATTCAACTTTTATCCCATTACAAAAGGAAATAGAAAAAAACTGCACGCTTCCCACATCAACAACAATAATACCTAATGCCTTACACATGAAAGGCATAGGAGAGCTTAGGTTTTACTTCTATCTTGGGAAATGGATATAAAAAATATAGCCAAACTGCCCCTGTGTATTTCATGTAATCTGTGAAGAAAGTCAAAAAGCAAAAAGATGCTCTATATACGTAGTACTATTCCCCTTCGAGGTGATGGTAGTGGTGGTAGTAGTAGTGCTGTAATCCTTACGTATCTACTTCTGTCATAACAATGTTTACTAAACACAACAAGCAAAAGTTTGGCCTTGAACCCTTTTCCTTCTAGCTTTTCTCTTGATCCTGAGCTGGCTATTACACAGTGACAGGTTAAACCCTACAGTGTAACGGACATCGGTCACTCCAACATTTTTTCTTTTTATAAACAAAGGAAAATTGGTATGTGGGCTTAGATGAAAACACACACAACCGGGTATCCTGCTAAGGAAGCCCCGAAAGTGGGTGGTAGTAAAAACCTTGGTGTAGAATTTAGAATGAAATGTACCCTGGGTGTTTGTTCCTACCTGCTTGGATTACTTAAGTAGGTAGATGTGGACATGTAAGGGTTTGTTATGAAACCGTGTCACTACATAATATAAGACGTTGTACAATAATACATGACTCTGATTTCACAGCCGTAGGCAAATAGAGTTTCATGGGAATTTCACATTTACAATGCCCGAATTCGGAGTGAAAGCTCCTTACTAAAGAGAAATGGGGTTTCCCATTGATTACTATTACTGTTGTTTGGTGAATGATGCACGGGTTTTGTTTCTTGCGTGGGACAGGGTCTTGTCTTTGTTTTTACCCTAGCCGGGATTATTTTCTTGGCACAACTTTCTCCTCTATTACAGCTTCGAGTAGCTTTGGTGTTTGCATTAAGCAAGGGTTATGTTTTCACTAGGGGTAGTAGGTGTTATGTAATGCTATGAAAGGCACCTATTTAATTGACCCAACCAATTAATGAAAAATCCAACCAAAATTAATGAAAATGAAATTAATAAATTT
>JAQGBU010000640.1:0-22280 GCA_034698605.1 Isotoma decorata
TTAGAAAAAAAATATATTTGAAACATTAACTCCCCCCCCGTAATAACCCCCCTCCCCGGAATATAACCCCCCCCCCCTTTTTGGAGGGTTGAAAAAATAACTCCCCCGGGGGTTCTATACCGGGAAATACGGTATGCTAATCATTAATTCTATTTTTGCAAATAAATTTTGGATTAAATGCATATAAAGTATACACTGGGATTTACCACTAAACAATCCATTTTCAGAAAGTCGGTTAGCAATGGTACTTCCTACAGTTCCAGCTCCAACTTAAAAACGTGACAATTTTTTATCAAAATTTAAGTATTTTGAATTGAATTTCTCATTTTTGCAGAAAAAAAGGAGCAACCAATAATATTTAAGTTCTTACGTATGATAAAATCAAAGGTTTGAGGAGGATCAGAAGCAAGGGGATTTGGGTTTGTGATGAGATCTTTTATGAAATTTATATTCCAAAGAAATGTGTTCATTCTAGCCAAAAATATGGCAAATGTTGGAAATAACACTATGGGTAATTGAACATTCCATGCTTGAAAAACGAATGTAAATACGTTCACTTCGCTTAGAGTCATTTTGCTACTATGAATTCACTATGCTTTTATTTCATCTAAGAAATAACTAGCTAAATTTAGATCTTTTAGATGGAGTAAAAGGGCAAATAAGACGCCTTTACTATTATACGGATGAAATTACAAAGCCTGAAATTCGGGAGTTTACAACTTTGATAAACAATCCAGCCCATCACAAAAATATTAACCAGTACTTCATGAAAAATGTATTGAATTTCAATTTAAGTAAACTATTGGTAAGATAAGAGGGGAAAATGAGCAGGGACAAAAAGTCAGATAATTTCAGTTTTCTCAAACTCTTCACCTTATAAAAACAACTCAGAAGCAGATAAAAATTATAAAATATGCAAATACCGGAAATTCTGTAGAGCCAAGTAGTATGTACTTGGTGTATGAAACAAATTAAATGAAAAGCTCATTATGTTAATTTTGTTAAAAAGGAAAAATAGTAACACACTACTAAGCTCAAGTAATATTTATGAAACAGTACACACAAAGTCCTAGGCTGTTCCTTAAAAGTATAGATTTATCTGTATAGATAAGCCTTTTATTTAAAAAAAAACATGGTAAGTCATATTTGGCCAATTCAGTGTTACTTTCAACGAATAAAATACGTCCGGTGAGGGTAAACGTAGACCTAATTCCGTATAAATATAATTTAATTAAAAAAAGAATAGTTAATCCAAATTTCTTCAAATTTTTTATTTAGTGTATTATTTTTTTTTGTCAAATCGTAGGCACCCATGAACAAAACTGATGATGAATCACAACATAGAGCGTCACATTTCTTACAAAGACTTAACGGCAAAACTAAAAGAGAACAAGGTAATTAACGATGATGTGGAAACCACTTAATCCGCAACCCTTCCATTAGACAGTCCAGGCTTTTAGAATTAAATCTGAAGCCTTTTCTCCAATCATTGTTACAGGAGCATTCAAATACAAATTTGTGATGTATGGCATTATGGATGCATCTGCTATCCGAAGTTTATCAACAAATTTCACTCTGTAATAATAAAATAATTTCGATTAAGCTCAGCCAGCACTTTTTAAATGTCAGCTATGACTTACAGCTTGATTATCCATAAATATTTTCTGCTTTACCTCAAATGAGAGTCAACTACAGACATTGGATCACTAATCCGTCCCATTTTACAAGTTGAAGCATGATGTGATGTTGAAACTGGTCGTTTGGAATAAAAAATACACAATGATTAAAAGTTGGTTGTAAAATCGGTGCAAAAACGCAAAATACGATTCTTTGTTAATTTTAATTTTACATGTCACATGCCGTGCAAAGCATTCAAAATATTCATCTGTCCTTGGTCCAAATGTCTCACATCCCGGAAGTTGATTAAGAATTAAAGTAGCCTCGTATTTTTGAAACGCTGCTGTCCGTTCAATCAATTTTATAACGAATTTGAAACCTAATACAATCATGTCATTTAATGAACTCGGCTTTGAAGTTGTTAAAGCCTAAAATGATGGAATTTGTATACGAGACACAAATGGTTTCGCAATTCATCAAGTCATCATCATCATATCAGTCTTACATTTACAGGGGGACTTAAGAAGGAAAACACGACCTCACTAATTAAGCTAACCTGCAACAGCTGCTTGAATATCTTCGGGTTCTGCAAGGTAGTTGGGGTCAATCAAAGGATTATCAAATGGATCATTACTTTTTAAAGTTATTGAACCCAGACTCTTGGGCCTCACAATAGATATACCAACGGAAAGAGAATCTCGACCAACAAATCCTTTATAATAATTTTGATAAAGATCTGATCCAATGACAGAGTCCTCACTTATCCCCATAGGGTTGAAAAAAAGAATTACATTTGGCCAGAATGGTTCATCAGTTGTGCTTATTATTGCGTGAGCAGATCCAACACTAACTGATAATGGACCTGAAAAAATTAATGACATAATATCCTTACTGGCTTCATGATTAACACACACTGAGAGGTGTGATGATTTTCAGGTCAAAAATATAAGACCCCAAAGCATGCATTTCATTAATTCATTGGTACTCCTAGAAAAATTAAAAAGATTTGTGACTGTATCCTACTTGATCTGGTTGATCTGTAATTAATTGGTTTTGATCACCTTATATAAATGTTAACATAAAAAAACGGGAAGGAAATTACCAGTTCGATGTTTCAAATACTGAACCGCTGAAGCAATGGTTAAATCCCTTTCTGGAATAAATGATACAGAATCATTCAGAATAAATGGTCCTGAAATAAAAAAAGGATGATCCATGAGATGCTGACCCACTCCGGGTAAGTTTATCGTAGGACTTATCTGCTCACGAAAGTGAAAAAGAGAAAATTAAGTTATTCGAAATTCACTTTCATTCCAGTTAGGATTTTCTAGTGTAAAAACTCACCCCCACTGATTTTAAATGTTCTTCAGGTCCAATTCCAGACAACATGAGTAATTGTGGAGATCCAATAGCTCCAGCACTTATAATTAACTCCTTTGAAGCTAATACAGTAAACTTGACCTGATTCCTTATGTAAGTTACCCCAATAGCTGCGTTATTTGAATCAAGGTTGATCTAAAAAACATGCATATGAATTTTTAAATATTCTTTTTGAGTTTCTGGGAAAGTTGTCTGTGTCTCTGCTAATTAACCACCGGCTTTGAAAAATTTCTTAGGCAGTTGAATGGTTGCGAAGAAAGAATGCCCATGTGTTCTTAAAATGTAAGGCTAACTGTCCTTAGTGTCCACCTTATAGTTGAATTAGCTGCCTGAGCTAATCAGAAGTGTTCTTGGCATTTGGCAAGGGGGAATTCCACACCATAAAATATTTTAGTGACACGAGCATATCGAAGAATTGTTAGGTTTGGTCTCTCAAGAGCTGGTTGGATATATCCTTTGTATTGCTCCCATCTCATCCCCTTAGAAATAAATGCATCAATGGGGAAAAAAGCTATCAAAACGGAAAATCAACACTATAAAGCATGTTTTACTACAAGCTTTTTTGTTCATTTTGAGATTTATTAACTATAGCCTATTTAGAATAATTAACTGTCATAAAAAAAAACTTACCTGACGTTTGTAGAGCATTAGGATCTTTAATAGGAAGTCCAAGTTCTCTTCCTGCGTCAAGCCAATTAGATAATAATGGATGATATGATATCGGTGTAATGGTTAAAGGCCCTTTTGCTCCGTGGTATTTTGCTGAAATTACAAAACCTCGTTTAGATAATTATGTTACCTTATTATTTATTGAAAACTCGTTAAAAGTAGCCCCAATGGGATAGCTAAAACATAAATCAACTCAGAAATTAATTTTGATTTTAAAATGCAGTAAATATTTTGAAACACCATCATACGATCAAAGGGAAAACTTCCTTTGTAGTTTTCAAACTTCTTGAAAAACGGTAACACATTTTGATACTTCCATTGATCATCTTGAGTTAGATGAGCCCAGTTGTCAAAATCATTAGGATTGCCTCTCATGTAATTCATGTAATTGAGATTGCTACTCCCACCAACAGATTTTCCACTAGTCCATGTCATTGTCTGAAAGCACAAGGGAAAACTAATTACAGAACCTTACAATAGGATGTCAGATGTAACCAACTAGTGCCTCCAACAATCAGTGTCAACGTTGCAATTACCAGTTACCAACTATGGACAGTTGGTTATTTACTGAATGACTGGAAAATTACGGGCTTAACTATTACCGCAGGGAGTCTGGTGTGGTTCTTGACTGAAATTGTTTTTACAGTTCACTGATAAATAAAAACCGGATGTAGGACAAAGTGGTAACCACAGCCAAAATGTTGTTCGAGAAAAGGGTGTCCACGCCCTTTAGCTTTTTAGATAAAATGTTGTGAGACAACGGGCTTCCTTACTGTGGTATATGTAACATTATCGTAACAACTACTTTATGCACTAACGCATGTGAATATGGTAGAAAAACTACATAAAATGCATTCGACAAGGAATAAAGACTCAATTATAATTGATGTTTAATCAATAATCAGCACCCCCGTGTCAATGTAGTTGTTTTTAAACAAATTTTGACATATTCATTAGTCCATACCATAATGTTCATACCAAATTGTTGGAACCACTTTGCTTGGAACCCAAAAAAACTTAGCTGCAATGCCACCAAACTGACCCAACAGCCCTAGTCAATGGTTTGGCCAATCTGGTCAATTAATTTTCAAACTTGACGTTTTGCTCCTATCTACGCTAGGTAGGATCAAAAAGTCAACACATTTGTATGTCTGTGTTAAAATATGCTAAAAATAAGTTGAATTCCTGGAAAGTACGAGTGTTGAAGAACGGACAGACACACGACAATGGAAACACTATAAGACCATTTACATAAAGCAAAAAAAGTAATAGGGAATAATGTAACTTTTATATAAACTTTACATTGTTTGGGGAGGAAAAACAAGAGTGAAGTTGAGGAACTGTTGGGTACATCCAATCAGTTTCTGGATGACCCGCATTGTTTCCGTATGGAATATCATTCAAAAGAATAGGATCCCCTCCTGCCTCAAGTACAAGTACTGAAATTACAAAGGATAATAAGAATTTAAAAGATTTTCCCTAAATAGGTTAAGCAAGATGCCTATAGATATTTTTTTACTGCACAGAAAACGTTCGTACTTTGAAGTAAAATAAATTGTAAAATGGGGCTTTACCACTGAATAATCCATTTTCAGAAAGTCGATTAGCAATGACACTTCCTGCCGTTCCAGCTCCAACTGAAAAATATGAAAAATGTAAATATTTTAATTGATATTTCTCATCCTTGCAGGAAACATGGATTTACTATATTATTTAAATTCTTACCGATGATAAAATCAAAGGTTTGTGGAGGATCAGAAGCCAGAGGATTTGGATTTGCGATGAGATCTTTTATGAAATTTATATTTGCGAGGAATGTAGTCATTGTAGCCACAAATATGGTAAATGTAGGAAATAACACTGCAGGTAATCGTACATTCCACGCTTGAAATATTAATGTAAACACATTCACTTGGTTTAAAGTCATTTTGTGACTTTAAAGTTGCTACGAATTGAAATTTTAAATAATTTGGGTGCAAAATTATTTAAGATAAATGATCTTAATTTCATAAATGAATTTTTATTTCATTTATGAAATTATTAACTGAAATCAAATTGTTTAAGCTTGTTACTGAAATAAAAGAGGAAATAAAACGTCTGAACTAATCTTTGCATGATTCTACACTGTGAGTTTTTTATAGCTTTATAAAAATTTATTAGTCATTAAAGGTAAGTTCTAAATCTATTTCCCATTCAAAAAGGGAAAAACCACTTCAATGATTAATAATAAAAGACCCATGCATACACAAATCAATGACTAGAACTGATAGCCATGACAAGGAAATATTAACCAGCCATTAAAGGAAACATTTATGAGTTCTACAAAATCAATTAAGATATGCAAATTAGTTGAACTTCCGTTGAGTCAAGAAGATTTTGCTGAGGTTCGTTAGATTAATTCTGGAATATTTTCTATGATTTTAATATGGTGTGACATTTTCATATTAAACAATAAAAAAACTCAATTTTATTGAGTAGCTTAGAAAATTGTAGGAGGAGAATATTTGGATTTCTATTCTAAGAAGATTTGTTCAAAGAAAGTTAAAATCACTATCAATTTCATGAATGTTGTTTAAAATAAATATGCAAACAATACCAACAAAGTTAATTCAATGTATAATTTATGCACTGATGATATCAAGAATAGAACAGGTATAATATTCAGACCCTAGTTTTTTAAGCCAGTCTTTCGACTGGCAAAAGAAGGGGTCAGAGGTCAAAGTTTCACAGAAGATCCCTGTCAAAACGACCACCACCACATCTATGCACAACACAACAAAGAGTGCTATGATTTAGGATGTCGCTGTCACGAAAAAATGTGATGCTCAATGTTAGAGGGTGAACTATCCCTCAGGCAGGGGGGTCAACCATTATATGATTCCCAGTAGCCAATCGCCTCATACTCAAAATGCATTTTGACCTGTGACCACCCAGCAGGTCAAGTTAGAGTTTTGAAATATATAATTGTGTTGATTGGAACTTATTCCCTTTCGATTGATATAAGTAACGTTTCTCTATGTTGTTCCGTTCAAAAGAATAAGACTGGATAGACAGACAGAGAGAGAGAGAGAGTCCACAGGCTTTGTATTATTATAGATTTTACTTTGAACTTGATTAAAAAATTAAATACTATTAAATCCAATACACCTACACCCAAGAGCAGTTCGTAAATTGATGGTATATTTACCCTTCTTTTATAAATTATGAATATTTCTGTAAAGATAAGCCTTCTATTAAAACGATTGAAAACCCTTCAGCCAAACAGGAAACACACCGCATTTAGTGTAAGTTTATACTCTGCGCAAAAAATGCACTCGTTGCTCATAAAAAGCTATTACGACCTGGGGACATCTCACGTTAGCAACGCTTGCACGCACTAGATCCGAACTCTCAGCATCTTTCCACTTCATCAAAAAAAGTATTTCTTCTGTTGGAGTAGTTGTTGCCCATAGGATTTTATCCGGCTCAAATCCTTTGTCAAATCCTTCTTGACCGTCCTCCTGCGGGGTCTAGGATGCATAACGTCACAAGTAATTAAAATAATATTTTGGTACATCATAAGTGTTACAAAACCGAGTTAACCATTTAAATGGAACATTACACATAAATGAAATTAATAATTTTTTTAAATTCATTTTTTTTATCCTTACCCATGTCCTCGTAGTTTTAGTCTTATTTTCTTCCCCTTTTTCTTCATCTTGAGGTGTTCGAACTACTTCTATTACTGCACTCTTCTCGGGACTACGCTTCGATGTTCCAGATCGTAAACTTGTGCCTCGCTCTTGGCCTGTACTTGGGGTTGCCTTTGGTGCAGCTGTTATTTGAGCCTTACACTCCTCTTGGCTTATGCGAACCTGATCTTCTTCACCCCTCAAAGGGGGCTTGGGACTTGCACCTTCTCTTTCTTCTTTTTCCCTCTCTCGAGTTTGATTTGCGTCTGAATTCAAGGTTGTCCTCTGTTAATAGAAATACATTATTGTATAAAACAACCAATACCGTATAAAAAGACATAATACAAGGGGCCACCATTACTTCATAAATTTTAAAGTTAAACTTTGATCTTTACCCTATCTACACATGAACTCCTTTTAACCCTCTTACTCCCTTTGTCATTGTCCAATCCTTCAAGTTTACGCTTAGAGTGATCTTTACTACTTGTTCCAGGCTTTGCACTTAACATGCTCTTAGTATTCGTATAATCACCATCTCTATTACGATCTTTTTCGAAAGCTTCAACCAATTTGTTACAATTCCAGTTTTCATGGGGCTCCCACGAACTAACTTCACTGAAATTACGTACAAATTAATGTCAATTAGAATAAATATTGTATGAAAAGTGGAAAAAGTTAACTCACTCTCCACACCCCTTCCACTTTATGAAGTATTCAACATTTCCATCTTCCAAAACTCTTCTGTCCAAAATCTTTTCCACTTCATATGCAGAATTTCCATTAGGACTTTTGCTCACTCTGCTTCTGTTCCCTTTTTTAGCCTTCTTAGGAGATTTAAGATTCGTCTCGTATTCTTCTGCAACATCCTTACGCCCCTCTTGGCTTTTGCGACCTTGGTGTTCTTGATCAATCGAAGGACGCTTATTCGGACTGGTACTTCGTTTGGTTTGTCCAACATTCTTGATCGGAGTCTGGAGCTTGAGGCTTGTCTTCACTTTGATTTTTTTATCCCCTTCAAGACTAGGTGGATGCTCTCGAGTTTGATCTGCGTCAGAATTCAATGTCGGCCTCTGTTAATAGAAATACATTATTGTATAAAACAAAACAACCAAATCCGTATAAAAACTTGAATTAAAATACAAGTCTTTGCAAAATTATACAAAAGTGAGTCACGAACACCAGTGGATATAAAGGGGTGAGGTCAGTTTGGCTCATTTACGAAGTCAACTTTTCTCGACAAGTTGTTCTGTATTCTCTATCAGGGGCTTCTAATTCAATCATACGGTAAACAACAATTTTTACCTTTGTTACTCTAGTCCTCATTTTGGGGAAAGTGTTTCTCCTGGATCTAAACTCTGGCACAACTGTACCCTTTAGACTCTTCGGTTCACTTGGATTCCTCTTTAGACTTGCACTTCGTCGTTTTCTGCCCTTCGCGTTTTCAAATTCTATGAGATCTTTTGGATGCTCACTTAACATATCTTCTCTGGAAACCCATGTGTTATCCTCGCTGAAATCAAATTCATTTATAAATGATAAACTGATTCTAATGTAAGATGAGGAAAATGATACAAAAATTAATTCATTCTTTCTTACGGTCCGTATCCTCGCCACTTTATGTGATATTCCAACCCTCCATTATTACCAATTTTAGCACTGATAACCTCTTCAACCTGATAACCTTTATTTGCCTCGATAGAACCACAACTAGAGCCCCTCTCACTCTCTGACATTTCCATCAGCTTCATCGATTTTCCTCCAAGGTTTACTGAAATTTTTATTTAAAAAATCGGTTTCAGCAAGTGCAAAGAACCATTTTTTCATAGAGACACGTTGTTTTAATTAGTAACCAATCGGCTTTTCGACTTGTAATCAAGTCAGGAATTAATATCGGGTTGACGTTACTCTAAATTTTGTTCTTAACACCATACTCTCAATCATATAGCTAACTCTTCTCTTCCTCAATATTTGAATATTACCTTTCTCAATTGAGAGTGTGACATTTTCATTGAGTGATATAGCTTTTGCTTCAACACTTGGTTTATGTTTTTTGGCTGCATTAGTAAGGATCGGAGAAGGACGCTTCTGGCTTGTACTTGGTGTTGCCTTTGGTGCAGCTGTTATTTGAGCCTTACGCTCCTCTTGGCTTTTGCGAACTTGATCTTCTTCACCCCTCGAAGGGCCCTTGGGACTTTTACTTTCTTTGCTCATTCCAACATTTTTGATCGGAGTCGGACTTGAGCTACGCTCCGAGTTCCTCATACGCTTCTTCCTTGACTTACTCATACGCTTGTCTTCCTTCGCTTTCTCTTTCTTCCTTTTCTGCTCATATTCTTTCAGCAATTCCTTACAATTGGCCAAGTTTGGAGCTCGCTCCCACGTTATTTCTTCACTGGAATTAAACATATTTAAAATTATCAATTGACAGTTCACAATTATGGTGCATTTTGTATGTTGTAGGTATTTTAAAAAATCTATTAAACTAAAAGGTACTTACTATCCCAACCATTTAACTTGGTATTCTACTTTTCCCCCACGACGGACTCTACCCGAGAGGATTTCTTCAACGACATACTCTTTGTTCATATTGTTTATTGTTTTATTGGTCCAAAACAGTGATGTGAGAGCTTTTGGACGTCGTCCGTGAAATTTATATGTGATATGAGCTTGTGTGGTTCTTCTCTTTTATTATATTATTGAAAATTTAGCTTTTTTCAAAAAACTGACTGACTTATTATGTATTAAATGAATTATTAAATTAAAGAATCCAATTAACTAATTTTCAGTTAGTAATAATTAATATATAATTAATTTAAAAGTAGTAGAGAAATTTGTGTTGATACTTTTCACACTTAATGAGACTGGTTAAAGTTTAAGCCAAAGGACTGCCGCCAAAAGTCCTCATGACTTGGGGAAATGTGAGATTTATTTTTAGGTGTGTTGATATTGATGGTATAATGAACTTTTAGAATGATAATTAGCCTTTTAGCGATAACAATTTTTAAAGAATTAGATACTTTGCATTTTGTACTCAAAGGGCTCTTTCTTTTTTCTTTTGCATTCTTAAATCCAAATTATAGTTGAGCATTAAAGCACGTTTTACTTCTAATTTATCTATCTAAAAGTATATTATCAAATAATATGATTGTATGTATCTGATATAATGCATGTAATTATTCTTTTTATATCAAATTTTAAGTTGTGATGTGTCCCTTTTGCTCCGTACAGAACACCGCTTTGAAACCCCGAGTTTATCGTGTGAAAAACCCCAAACACGGGTTTTTACGGGTTTATCTTCTCATGAATTGCTCTAAGGCAGGAAGGAGTAAGTATGCTAATTGGTAATTAGAAAAGATTTTCCCAAAACTAACTCCTACATAATAAAAATCCCAGTACAATGATTGTGTAATTCAGTAAATGTTAATTCTTCGTGGATATTCTGCAACATGGAAACTTGCCATATTGCTCTTTGCCCATTTGTTCGGTAATCAGATCAATACAGAATAGCAAAAATTCCTCAAAACATGAAAAATGGAAAATTTATTCTTTTAAAAATTGAATAAAGTTAACAATAAAACGATTACAGAAAGTGCAACACATAAATATAAAAGGAAATCAGAAAAGGAAAGTATTTGTAGTTAATTAATGATAAGCATTCATTATTAATTAATCAATATAGTCTTAATTGTTTACATAAAAAATCAGATATTAATAGTTATACCTAAAACGCACTTAATACAGTCAATATAGTTCGTCAGTAAGCTTATAAAAAGAAAAGGAACAACGGAGTGATGCCACAACACTCAAATATTCAAATTTTTCTATAAAAAACACAACTAAAATTAAAATAAGAACTAATTCCATACATGGGAATGTTATCCTTTCACACAGGAACATACTTGATTCAAAAATTAGAACCATTATTAGATAATTAGAACCAAATTTTTAAATAGGAAAAGCTCTTCGTTCCCATCATTTTTTCTAGCTCCACCTCCTATTCCATTCTAATAACAAAAACACAAGAAATTCAATTTTGAATCTTAAAGTTTCCAATAAATGTTTTTAACTTTAATTTAATACACGGTAATACCCTACATAATGGAAAATACACAATATTAGGTTTTACGATTTTGACAAGATTACCTTTCTTTATAAGAGACCACACCTTTTGGAATAGGTGGAATCTCCTAGTTCGAGTTTATTTTCTGCAGAATGACTAAAATGTCCTGACACCTCCTCTCCCTCCTGATCCTCCTAAATGTAAGGCATTAAAACACAAGGAAGATAAATTAAACTTAATTCATCGTTTTTTAGTCAAATACTTGTTTTAATATTAAAGAATTGTTAAATTCGCACTACGTTTCCGTCTATGGCATCGCCATCGCTTAAGTGATCAAGCTGTCCAATCACTTCAGATTGAGACCTTGACTCTGGCGAGTCAGCAATTTCTAGGTTATTTTTTTCATTTTGAGAATGCAGACGTTTCCCCTCCTCACCTGTCTCATCCTCATCTTCTATCCTAAGTCTCTATTATTGGAACCAAATTAAAAATTTTAAATTTTAACTAAAGTCAATTTTGAATAGACCAGTTACTTATAATGTGATAAAGATTTGTCCTTACATCGTGAATTTCATGGCTTATCTCTGTTGCATGAAAAGACTTTTCTGAATCAACTCTTTCTAAGATATCTTGAGCACTCTGAACACCACTGTTCTCCAGTCCTATGATAATCTCTTCACCCTCAGCCTCCTATTAAACAATTATTAAATAGTAAAATTAAAATATGTTAAACTAGGTTTCGTGGTAATTTTGCAAAATAAAATATATTTGATCCCTACATCCTTAAGAGTACCCTTTGCGATTTCAAATTCTGACCCTTCATCAGCTTCGAGTGAAGCAAACGCCGCAATTTGTGACTTAGAATTCCTTCGAATACATTCAGTCTTGGCATCTCTGTCAAAATCTATAATGACTTCTTTGTTTTGAAGTTTCTATTAGAATTAAATTATAGTGTGAATCATTAAATGCATTCTTTTCCTCGGGGTAATTTTTTTAATTTATAAAAATTCTAAATGGAACATTCATCCCCTCATATTTTACTTCCTACAAATGTCCACCCTCACACTAATATCATTTAAAATGTACACTGATTACGTGGAATAACGAGATCACTTGAACATGAACCGTTGAAAGGGGATGAAAAGTAAGCAGTTGAAATGGAAAGGGGATGGACTATAATAAAATTATAAAAATACATACGAGATCCATTTCTTCATCATCTTCGACTTTTATCGGACACTTAGGATCTTTCGAGGCTTTCTTTGCTTCACTTTTGCCAAGCTTTTCCATTCCCTTTACGTTTTCCATTTCCTAAGGTTGGAATTGAATTAAAGAATGGTAATTTAAATAAGACGTCGATAGCTGGCTAAATAAAGTAGAAAATGTTCTAAAAATTAAATACCCTATTATCAGTAGGTGGGAAAATATTGGATTTATCCTCGTCTACAAGGTTACTTTCTTTGGTTCCTTCACATTTCACTATTACAGCCGAATCCCTTGAATATCCTTTTATTGAGGCATTTTGAGAAGGGCCTTTTTCAAACTTTGCTCTGTCAACATCTTCCTATTAATTAAGATAATTCAAATATTGCTAAAGCTAAAAAGTACAATCCTTGTCTAAATTAAAAATTTCATTTCATTCAAAAGAAAAGAACATCACTAACGTTTTGGAGACCAAGGGCTTCATCATCATCATCCAATCCTATGACATCTATTTCCTCGTCAATGAGGTCTTCGTACTGAGCCGATATTTCATAGCCAGAAATTTCGGAATTAAAATCTCCTATGGGGTTTAACAAATGACCTATGGGATACTTTGGCAAGTCCTCTTCACTCTCATTTTCCTTTGTTGTAAACAAATCAAACAATAATTTTAAATATTCAAGTTTACTGTTTTTCAATTTAAATAAGCAGATTTTAATGTCACCCTTAGTTAAATGATACATAATCGTTGTACTAATTAGATTTAAAAGAGGCACCAACCTCTTGAAATACATTGGTTGAACCAGCTTCACTTCGATCCTCTTGTTCGTTTGATGATACTTCGCGTTTCATTGAAGCCCTAAAGTATTCTGAAAAAATCGGGGTTAATCTGTTTTTAGGTTCAGCCCGGCTTGTAAATGGTCTCATGGGCTCAACATCGTCATCCTCCTAGCATTTGAATTCAATTAATACATAATTAAAGTTGTTATAAAAGATCATTTCTAATTATAACTAGCGTTTGGTAATTATACTGACATCACGTTTCAGATTGAGTTTACGGTAAACTTCGATTTGTGACGAGTCTTCAGACTTCATTGCGAACCTTGGATGCTCTGGAGTAATTGTTTCTAACGAGGTGTTTTCAAGATTTACACGTTTAACACATACTTGTTCTTCTTCTTCTATTTCTTCTTCTTCCCCTTTAAGTTCCTATTGTTCGTATTAATAAACATTGACAGATATAATGTAATTCCGAGTGCATGAGAATTTAACAGAAATGATTTGAGTAAAGACTACTCATAATAGGTTAAGTTTTGGGACTGAATAAAAATACGTGAAAATGACAAACAGGGCATTGATTTTAATTACTCATTGATTAACTTTTTTAAATAGTTCTGTTTAGTCCTTACTTCATCTTCAGTGGTAAAAGTGAGAAGTGACTCATAGTAATCAAAAACAACTTTGGGACACTTGGCTTTGACTTGTTCAGCAGGCAACGTGTCAACATCGTCTGAGTATTTCCATTTCATTCGATACATTAACTTTCCTGAGACCAAAAACGCAGCAAGAATTTTTTCAGCCACAAAACCTCGTCCAAATCCACTCTTTCCCTTTTCCGCTTTCTATCGTTATAAAAACTTGAATTAAAATACAAGTCTTTGCAAAATTATACAAAAAAGTGACCCTCGAACACCAGTGGATATAAAGGGGTGTGGTCAATATGGCTGATTTACCAAGTCAACTTGTCTCAACAAGTTGTTCTGTATTGTCTACCAGGGGCTTCAATTTCAATTATACGGTAAACAACAATTTTTACCTTTGTTACTCTAGTCCTCAGTTTCGGGAAAGTGTTTCTCCTGGATCTAAACTCTGGCACAACTGTACCCTTTAGACTCTTCGGTTCACTTGGACTCCTCTTTAGACTTGCACTTCGTCGTTTTGTGCCCTTCCTGTTTTCAAATTCTATAAGAGCTTTTGGATGCTCACTTAACATATCTTCTCTGGAAACCCATGTGTTATCCTCGCTGAAATCAAATTCATTTATAAATGATAAACTGATTCTAATGTAAGATGAGGAAAATGATACAAAAATTAATTCATTCTTTCTTACGGTCCGTATCCTCGCCACTTTATGTGATATTCCAACCCTCCATTATTACCAATTTTAGCACTGATAACCTCTTCAACCTGATAACCTTTATTTGCCTCGATAGAACCACAACTAGAGCCCCTCTCACTCTCTGACATTTCCATCAGCTTCATCGATTTTCCTCCAAGGTTTACTGAAATTTTTGTTTTAAAAAATCCATTTTAGCAAGTAGTGCAAAGAACCATTTTTTCACAGAGACACGTTGTTTTAATTAGTAACCAATCGGCTAAATATTGGTTTGACGTTAATCTAAATTTTGTTCTTAACACCATACTCTCAATCATATAGCTAACTCTTATTTTCCTCAAGATTTGAATATTACCTTTCTCAATCGACAGGGTAACATTTTCATTGAGCGGTATACCTTTTGCTTCCACACTTGGTTTACATTTTTTGGCTGCATTAGTAAGGATCGGAGAAGGACGCTTCTGACTTGTACTTGGTGTTGCCTTTGGTACACTTGTTACTTGAGCCTTACGCCCCTCTTGGCTTTTGCGAGCTTGGTCTTGATCCCTCGAAGGACGCTTGGGACTTGAACTTTCTTTGCTTTTTCCAACATTCTTGATCGGAGTCTGGGGCTTTAGACTTGTCTCAACTTTGATTCTTTTATCACTTCGAAGATTAGGTGGATGACGTTTAATACTTGCACTTTCTCTTTCTTCTTTTTCCCTCTTTAACTCAGACTGATGCTCTCGAATTTGATCTGTGTCTGAATTCAATGTTGTCTTCTGTTAATAGAAATACTTTATTGTATAAAACCACCAATACCGTAAAAAAATACATAATTCAAGGGGCCACCATTACTTCATAAACTTTAAAGTTAAACTTTGATCTTTACCCTTGCTGCACTTGAACTCCTTTTAGCCCTTTTGCTCCCTTTGTCATTGTCCAATTCTTCAAATTTACGCTTAGACTGATCTTTACTACTTGTTCCAGGCTTTGCACTTAACATGCTCTTAGTATTCGTATAATCACCATCTTCATTATGATCTTTTTCAAAAGCTTCAACCAATTTGTTACAGTTCAAGTTTTCATGGGGCTCCCACGAACTTACTTCACTGAAATTATGTACAAATTAATATCAATTAGAATAATTATTGCATAAAAATTGGAAAAAGTTTACTCACTCTCCACACCCCTTCCACTTTATGAAATATTCAACATTTCCATCTTCCAAAACTCTTCTGTCCAAAATCTTTTCCACTTCATATGCAGTGTTTCCATTAGGACTTTTGCTCACTCTGCTTCTCTTCCCTTTTTTACCCTTCTTATAAGATTTAAGATTCGTCTCGTATTCTTCTATAACATTTTGACCCAAGTTGGCTGGTGGTTCCCATGTATTTTCGTCCCTGAAATTGAATACAACTTTTTTATCCCATTGAACTTATCATTTTTTATGCTTTGGATTATTTGGAGTAGATATTATAGAATATTCCCATGTCTACACACACTAATTCAAATTTCAAAGAAACGAAAAGCAAAATGTGTGAGCTCTTTAAATCTTTAGTCTTTGGGTAGGCTTGGTCTCCCGATGTAAAAGGATTTCGATTTATCATAATTCCTTCCATAAGATATTTTAACTTTTTAATGTGACATATAACCCTTTTAAAAAAATGCATTAAGTCTTGTAGTTGGGCCGTACGGACAATTTATTACTTGCCATTTAAAAAGTAGTCACTTACGAATCGTATCCTTTCCATTTCACAAGATATTCTGTCCGTCCACTACGTTTTCGTTTATTCAAAATCTCTTCGACGTAATAGACTTCCTCACTGGAAGTTGTTGATTTGTCCCCATCATTCAAAAGGTCCCTTGGCACCCTTCGCCACTTTTTTGTTGACTTATTCCTTCTCATGTCTCTAATGTTTGGATTCAAGATTTAAGTTAAGGGAGTACTACAAGTCTTAAGGTTCTATTACTACTGACTGGAAACTCAAAGATTTGTTGTAGTATGCATTGTATATTATTACAACTTATATATTATTCTATTTGTATGAACTAATAATGAATGGTCTAGCCTCTAAGTGACAAATAATATTATGCCCGAAGGGAATGTTCACATTTAGAATTGAGACCGAGATCTAAATGAAAGCCATAATATGAGATAAACAGAATATTTTTACCTAATTAGCATTTCCAGGTTGACTAAATTCATCCTACACTATGAATTTGGGACTAATCCCTAACACTATAATACAATACCATTCAAAAGCATTTTTTCTCAAAGCAAAGTGACTAATCATTATATTTGCATATATGATAATGATAATAATATATTGAACTAGACTATTGACCTGTTCTACGAAGGTGATGCGATATTTATTAGCTATGCCTTTATTAAAATATGAATGTTTAGGGTTGCAGTGACCTGTGACCGCTCACAAGGTCAATTTACACATTTTTACAAATAGAAACCAATTTAAAAAGATTTTTTCTCTTGTTGTTAGTGCATCTAAATACTATCTACGCTTAGCCCTTCGAAGGTGGACAAAAAATCGACACAGTTTATGCAAGATCGAATTAGCAACACTGTAAATCTAGAATTATTCAATTTCAATAATCATAAGAAAATTAAACCAGCATTTCCTCTTTGTTCCCTCGTTTAAAAAAAATGGTAGGACTGACTGGTTGGAGAAGAGATATTATTAGCCTTAGATTCTTTGCTCCGAAAGGGGCAACTGAACCACAAAACTCATCCAACTTTTAAACAATTAAAACGTAAAACAATTTAAAACTCATCGTTCCTACCACTTAAACAATATTGTGGTTTTTTAAACCATTAAACATAATGACTTGGCTTACAATGACACTTCATACACAAAATACTTTAGATGTGAAAACTCAAGAATTTATTAAATAAAAAGTTTGTTAGTACCATTTTTCTCATTTTATAAAAAAACATAAGAAGCCAAACAGAACAAGATAAAAATCAAGCAAATGAATTACATAATCTATATATAACTAAGACACAGTCTAGTCCATCCTTATTAGAAATTCAAACGTCTATATAATTCTGAACCTGGTAAGTGATTTTTAGATTTTATCTAAAAATCTAAAATATTACAAGCACAATACCGGAAGTACAGGATTTTAATTCATGGTAGACAAGGAACTCGGAGTAAGTAGTCACGTAACAATAAATCCTAACCTGCATAATATACAGCCTTAAGAATCTTTTTTATAAAAAAGATTTTTAAAGCAGCCTTTACACAACAAGAATATTATTTAACCTACCCATAAAACAAATGTTAAGAAATTAATGGGTCATTCATTAAGTTATAAAACAGAGGAAAGTTATTTTAGATATTTTAGATATTTTATAAGTAAAAAAAACAAACATGAAATAAGTATTCAAAATTAAACCTAACAATTTCAAAATTTCAGAAAGTCTTCAGATGAAATACTAATATTAAGCAGATATAAATCAAAAAAATCATTAAAATAATAAAAATATATTTACGCTTGAGGGTATTAGCTGTTGTGGAAGTTAATGAAGGAGGATGATCCAAAGGGGGGTGGTCAGTTTCGTTTTCCTTAGTTTCGTCGGATTTTGTCCAAATGAGTCTTTTTTGCAAGAATGCAATTACAAGTTGGGGACATTGAAAGTTGGCATAATTTGCATTCACCAATTCCAACGTATCGCAGTCATGCCACTTCATCCAAAACATTAGCTCGCCTGATTCCAATCTTGCTCCTAGGATTTTCTTAGGTTTCAGTCCTTTGTCGAATCCATTGGGCATTGTGTTTTTTCCACTCGTCTTAAATTCCTGTTTTTAGAATTAATTCAAAAATCATAATTTGCATCGTGTAAACACCTTTAATGTAAACCCGAGCAGTGATGGTAGTGTGGATACCCGAGGGAATCCACTTTTTTAGAAGTTGGTTTTTATTAAATGTTTAATTCAGGTGGCTATGTCTTTTGTTACGAGGGGGGGCGAGGCCAAAATAATTGGTAATAATACGAAATTGCATGCTTACCTTAGTTGAACTACTTTTAGCATCTTTTGCAACTTCATTTTGTGTTTTTACACACTCCGCAACGTCAGTAGGTTTAGGACTACAAATGCCCTTGTCATTTGATGTAGCACTTTCACTTGAACTAGACTTCGAACCAACAGTCGACCTTGAACGTAAACTGGATTTTGAAAGTGTTCGTCCTAAAGTTGAAGTTACTATAGGGCTGGAAGGTGGATTCAAAGTATAATTACGTTTTTGAGATATAATGTCGATATTTAAATTTGAAGTGGAATCTGAGCTTGAGTTAGAGCTCAAACTTTCAGTGGAAACATAATGGAAGCTGAGAGCAGGCTCCGGGTGTGAATTCTTCTTCCCAGAACAAGTTGGTGAGGTTGAAGTAATTTTTAAACTAGAACAGGATGGTGTAGTAGAATTTGAATTTGCACTGGAAGCAGAATCCGTACTAGAAGTTGAGTTCAAACGTTGTGGGGGCAAAGTTGAGGTGATTTTTGAGCTAGAAATTGGTTTCATACTAATAGGTCTTTTATTTGGAGTAGAATAAGGACTTTTTTTGGAGTCAGAGTTTAGATTTGGATTTGGAGGGTGCAAACTTGAACTTGGATTTAGACTTGAATCCAGATTCAAACTTGAAGTTGCATTCGAGTTTGCAGTTGAATTTAGCCCTGAATTATGTCTTTTGATTGGAGTTGAACATGAAGCTGAATCGGATGTAGAAGTTGACGCAGGCTGCCGACTTCGCTTGCGGTGTAAACTGAAAGTTTGATCCGAACCGGAAGTAGGTCTTTTAGTTGGAGTAGAGTTTACATTTAAAGTAGAATCAGAGCTTAAGGTGGCATGTGGAGCAGGTTTGGTATTCAGACTCTTTGAACTTAAAGTGAGAAGGGAATTTGAGTTTGGGTTCAAACCTGAAGTAGGCTGAATGCCAATACCAATTGGAGCTATAACTACTGAGTTTGAAGTAGAATTAGAGCTTAAATTAAAATTTAACCTCGCTTTGGGATTTGAACTCAAGGGAGCATCCGAACTTGAATTCACATGTAAAGTAGAATCGAGATTTTGGGGATACGAAACAAAATAAGACTTTGACGGGTTTGGAGTAGAATTTGATTTTGAAGTGGAATCAGAACTTAAATTGAGATTGAAGTTAGGAATGTGACATGAACTTTCACTGAAATTGGATCTTGCAGTAAAACCCGGATGAGCTTTATCCAGATTGAGGTTGGAATTGGGACTGGGGCTCATTGGATTGATGTTAACCTTTGAGTGTGTATTGAAGCTTGAATTAGGATTTGAAATTGACGAAATTTTCAAAGTTGATGTGGCATTTGAACCTGATGACAGTTTTGAATCTGATCTGAATTCGGAAATAGCCGCAGCATTTGGACTAACTGCATCATTCAAAATAGGTTTGTGATTTGAAGTGGTCAATTTTGCTGACATGGAGTTCAAACTAGAAGATGGGATCGAACTTGGTGTGGGGTTAGACGTTGATGTGAGATTCAAACTTGATGTGAGATTCGAGCTTGACGTAGCATCCAAACTTGATGTGCAATTTAAACTTGATGAAGGACTCGGACTTGATGTCACATTTAAACCCGATGAAAAATTGAAACTTGAATTTGAGAAGTTTAAACTTGAATTTGAAATGTTTAAACTTGAATTTAGATCCGAACTCTCATCGGGATTGGGAACAAAGTACGAAGTATATTTGCAACTTGAAGAAGAACTCGACCTTGTATTAGATGTTGAACTAGGTGTTCGTTTTATCTTCTTTTCTCCTGAGACATTATATCCCCCCTCAAAATCTGCAATCAGTTCATCACAGTCCAAATTTTTGCTAGACACCCATGAATTCCAATTTCTAGAATTGAATAGATTTAATATTAATTATAAGCCAATGATACTAATTAAATAAAATTCTAAAAATACTTACTCTTCATATCCTTTCCATTTCAAGAAATATTCTACCTCTCCATTGTCCAATCTTCTGCTATCCAAAATCTTTTCCACTTCATAATCATTTTGTTCAGGACTTGAAATTTTAGCTCGTTTTCTACCCTTTTTACCCTTAGTAGGGGATCGAAACTTGCTCTCATACTGCTTTATCACATCGTCACCCAAATGGGCTCCAGGTTCCCATGTATTTTCCTCCCTGAAATCAAACAGAACTTTTCATTGTTAAATTTAGGACAGTTATGTGGGATCTCTCATACAATTTAATACTAGTTTTCCTTTACGGTTTCAAAACAGTTTGACCCATAAACCCCTTCTTACAAACAAAGGGAAGGCAAATTTACAGATAAGCATTTTAAAACAGTTTAACTCTCTTGACATTATGACATAATGGAATTCATCTAAGAGGTTGAGTTTTGGGCAAAATTCACACCACTTTTTAATCAATCCATATTGATAATTTTATTACATGTTATATACAGATTAATTACTTACACGCCATATCCTCTCCACTTAACCAGATATTCTATTCGTCCAGAACGTTTCCTTTTGTCCACAATGTCTTCAACGTAATACACTTCCTCATTCGAATTCGATGATTTGCTTACTTTATTTGAAAAGTTTTTATATGGCTTTTGTGTTGACTTTTTTCCCATTTCTTTAGTTTTTTATCAAGAACTAATTTTAATGAGTAATATTAACAGAGCAAGAGCTCTTACACTAATAACTAAAAACTATGAAGCCACAGCAATTTTTTTATTATTTAGAATGGTAGAGATTTTTAAAAAAGAAAAAACTGAGAACACGGATGAAGGGAATGTTCAGAATTGAGGAGATTACGAAGAACAATACTATAATCAGTATCATTTTATCCTAGTTAGCAT
Source organism: Isotoma decorata (assembly GCA_034698605.1). NCBI lineage: Eukaryota > Metazoa > Arthropoda > Collembola > Entomobryomorpha > Isotomidae > Isotoma > Isotoma decorata. The sequence goes on from JAQGBU010000640.1 coordinate 21,565, forward strand.
TTCAAGAACAAATATTTGGACAAGCTATAGGTTATTTTATCACTTAAATACTTCTGTATCTCACAGAAACATATCTACCATAAAAGACCCACTAGCTATAATGTGCTCTGCTATGCAAAAGATTTTAAAGCAAAATAATAATTTTAATATTTCATTTAATAGACTTTCATAGATATTTTAGTATTAGTACGATGCGGTAGCATGCTCTCTCTTTGTAATGGATGGCTTCACAAGTACAATATTTCTTAAAGTATTACTCAAAATCAGTATTTAAATTTTCTAGTCAATTTAAATAAATAGAAAAAGTATGCATTCCACCTTATCTCTTTTTATCAGAAGAAATGGAAACATGAGATCTTTTCACTTGCCTGCCGTGCCATACCTCTTACTTGCATGTCTCTCTTATTCGGTACACACACTTATCTCAAGGAAATGGATTGGGTTTATTACTTATTTATTGGATAGAATTTTTCCTTCTATTAGGGTCTTTACTGTTTCATAAGTCAATGAGTGATATTATTCAGTTTTGAAAGAAAATTTTGAATGAGTTGCAAGACGTTTAAGAGTTAAAATTAAGTCCTGTCAAAAGTCACCGAACAGAAAGTAGTCATTCCTTTAAATTGGAAATTACCAATGGGTTAGGATATCAAAGAAGGATAAGCTCACGTTGTTAGAAGATGGAGTTCAATTTTGAGTCCTTAAGTGATGTGATTTGT
>JAQGBU010000641.1:0-22277 GCA_034698605.1 Isotoma decorata
CAGATCCTGGAGCTGGAGCAGATCCTGGAGCTGGAGCAGATCCTGGAGCTGGAGCAGATCCTGGAGCTGGAGCAGATCCTGGAGCTGGAGCAGATTCTGGCGTTGGAACAGATTTTGGAACTGGAACAGGTTTTGGAAATGGAACATGTATTGGAACTGGAACCATTCCAAGTGCTGAGTACAATTTGCTTATCTTTTTCTCCGAAATAGGTTGTCTTTTCATAATGTAACCTATTAAAACTAATCCAATAAAACCACTCCGTTAGTTTTTCACAAGCTGTATTGCATGCACCTGTTACAAATACTTTTTCCTTTAAGCTTTTGAATTACCAATGGAATGATTTATCTCTCTGAACCCAATCCCTTGTTCTTCATCCCAACCAAATTTAATACGATCTTCGTCATTCGCCTGATCATGACCCACTTCACTTTCCACTGACATCGTTGCAGTTGAAATGGAATTTATACTGGACAATGTTTCTGTCTCACGCCAGCTAGGAAAGGATGAAACCTTATTCTCCAGAATAGGTCTGAACACATTAAGCCTGGAGACAAATGTTCGTGATTGCCTAGATGAAGTCGGAGTACTTGCTGTACCATGGCCACCTGGAGGACGTGGTTTAGGCCCACGAGCTAAAAAGTCCTTGATTGTGTAAGTTTGATAATTGTTTCGCGAGGACAGTTTTACTTCTCGGTTGATATTTGGTTGGTTATAACGACCTGCTTCAATATCAGGTGGGGGAGTGGATAAAAGACTACCATAATTTATATGGGATTGGTCTGAATTATGTTGGGAATCAGTTTGTGGAAATTCTTGGGATGACTGGAGCTCCAAATAATTAGCAAAATTTTGTGGCTCAGATTTTATGCTTGATAATGATAACTGAGAAAATATTGGTGACATATTTGGTACTGAGTCTTTACCTGGATCGGGTTTTGTTACTATCGCTAACTCTGATGATGATAATTGAGAGCATATTGGTGACACATTTGCTACCACGTCTTTATCTGGACCTGTTTTTGTTATTATCGCTAACTCTGATGATGGCTGAGAAAACATTAGTGACATATTTGGTTCTGCGACTTTATCTGGATCTGATTCTGTTATTACCGCTAACTCTGATGATGATTGAGAGCCTATTCGTGACATATTTGACACCAAGTCTTCATGAGAACATATTCGTGACATATTTGACACCAAGTCTTCATCTAGATCCGGTTTTGTTTTAATCTCTAACTCTGATGATGACTGAGAAAACATTAGTGACATATTTGGTTCTGCGACTTTATCTGGATCTGATTCTGTTACTACGGCTAACTCTGATAATGATTGAGAGCCTATTCGTGACATATTTGGTTCGGCGACTTTATCTGGATCTGATTCTGTTATTACCGCTAACTCTGATAATGATTCATGAGAGCATATTCGTGACATATTTGACACGAAGTCTTCATGAGAGCATATTTGTGACATATTTGACACGAAGTCTTCATGAGAGCATATTCGTGACATATTTGACACCCAGTCTTCATCTAATTCATCTGGATCCGGTTCTATTTTAATCTCTAACGCTGATGATGATAGAGAGCATATTGGTGACATATTTGGTTTCACGTCTTTATCTTGGTCTGGTTTTGTGGCAATTAACTCTGACGATGACTGAGAAAATATTGGTGACATATTTGGTACTGTGTCTTTATCTGGAACTGGATCTGGTTTTGTAATTGTCTCTAACTCGTCCATGTTTTGGGACATTCAAGATCTATTAAATGTGTATCATCAATTTTGCGGTGTGGTGTGTTGTGTACTACATATGTGGGATGGACGAAAATAACACAGCACACAGAGACAGACGACAGTGCCCAACTTTGAACTTTAGATTCCTCTACTCGTGGTCGTGAGTTATTCTCACAAAGCCAAGTTAATGTTGACGTAAATTGGCAGAAATGCAAACGATTCCAAATTGTTTTATTTTGAGTTGAAAATGGAAATACAAAATCACAAATTCACAAAGAAATTCAAATCAATGAACAAATGAAACAATCCACAATGGGAAGAATAAACTCTGGAACATAATAGCCGATGTTGACAAAGTCTTGTGTACTGTGTACCAAGAACTTTTTATGCCGGGTAGAAATTCATACCACGCTCAACGGCTCACCATGATTCTCAATTCCCCCTAGTCCTCTTCTTTCCACTTACTTCAATAATAAAAATGGACATGACATTAATCTTAAAGTGACACCTCAATTTCCATACGAAACTGGTGTAAATCCAATAATTCTAGAGATCATTGTCTTTATTTCCTTTTTATGTATATTTCTTCTTGAAACACTCAGATGCAATGTTCCATCATTATTAATCATTTAGGAACAGAACAAGAATAAAACCAAAGTCAATCAACCAGGAATAAAACAAAAGATAAATATAAGCTATTTTCTTTCAATATAGTTTCAATTTTCAAATTATTAATAAACATTCTAGTCTATTATATAAGATAAAGATATTTAACAAGAGTAAAAATATGTTTATCATTTGTATGTAAACCCTCTGCATAAATTCATTGAGCTTTTAGTAATTATTAACAGCAATTTCAATATCTATTTATGGAGCCTGCTGCCTCGTCTACTAACAATTCGCTGGGTAAATCAGTAATCCCCACTTTGAGAATTTAAAAACCTAGCTATCTATTAACAGGTAGAAACTTACATAATAATATTATATACAATAGTGTATAGTAAAGCGTTTACTTGATAATATAAATTATCAATTAAAATACATCTTAACCATTTTTAGTATTTCCTAAGCTGGTATTAAATTACTTTTACCGAAGCTACAAGAAAGGTGAAGTATTGCTTACATGTTTCATTGATAAGAAAAACTTAAAATTGTATCTTTTTATAAGCAAGGCTATGACGGCATAAACTTAATTACCATTATATGTAATACGATACAAACTCATGCTCTTCATTTTTCGCATACAATATATTAATATTAGTAAACTCTTAACTTAGGCTACACATCAGTACTAACAATTTGTCATTTAATAAGTAACAAAAAACGACTGTCATTCTGTTGTATGTGCTGTCACCGGAAGCCTTGAGTGGCAAGTTCTTTGTAAGTTGAAAAAAAAACAAAAAAAGGTAGGTTTAAGATGTTAAAAAAACGACAAAACCATTACCCTGATTAGGTAAGTCAAATGCAACAAACTAAACACAACAATTACTTGCATCACGCAATGAATTCCAACTTACAAATGTTCATTAATCAAACAAAAGCGACCGATGACAGACAGTAAAGGTACAAATCAGCCATAGTGGAAGTTTGGTATGTTTGACGGAACTACAAGAATACCGGAATTTAGTTTATACATTTTGTCTTATACAAGTGTTTAGTCTATTCCTTGAGATTCACATTGTCATAACCAAATTCCCTTTCATATAATCAACTTAAGGCTTATGTTTTGTAGTTTACTACGTACAGTGCTTCGAACTGTTTTCACATCAAAGCAATCCCTTGACTTTGGAACGCTCTAAGTATATGACTTAGGTTAGGATCATTAGGATCAACTGTAGCAATTTGCATGTTTTCCATACTTCCGTGAACTCCCATTTGTTCCATTGTTTCATCATCGACTTCAATGATTTGTATCTCTTGGTTATCTGCTGGGATAATTTCAATAGGATCTACTGCGGGTTGTGCCTCTCCGATCAGTTCGTATTCCTCACCTTCAGCCAGTGTGAATTCTTCTCCTTGAATGTTCTGTATGATGATATTTCCATGCTCTCCAATGGTCATTACCTCTTCCAGTTCAGGTGGTTCAAACTTCTCTATGACCATTTGACCCCACTGAATTGGCTCGACACCAAACTGTCCCATTTGATTTGTAACAGCCTGAAAACTTAAAGGATCCTAAAATACTCAGGTTAGAATGTTGTACTTTTGAAACTTCATGATACAGATTCTTTATGAAAATACGCGTATGCAAACTTACTAGTTGGTTCTGGTCCGACAAAACGTTCGTCACGAAGCAAATTTGTCCATCTTCGGTAATGAACTCTTGAATTGGAAAGGCTTGTGCATTCAACTGATTCGCATCAATTGACGTAATTGTGGCAGGAGCATTTCGGTTTCCTCTTCCCTTTTTGCTTCCACCACTCTTTGCTCCACTTTTTCGAGATCCTCGAGCAGGCTTAGGAGGAGGAGGTGGTGGTGGTGGCATAGATGCTGCAGCCTCAATTCTTTCCTGCACTTGTGATGGCATATACACCTCTAACTTCTCATCAAACACCATGGTCTGCCGAGAATACTGGGAAGGAGGGATAGGACCTTTGCCAGAGAAATCATTCAAAGCAGAATACAAGGCTTTGCCTAAGCTGCTTTTTATGTGTTTTATTGCAGGTCTGTGTAATAACAAATAAGATAGATCACCAATAAGAATTTGATTCGTTTATCTACAATACATTTAATTCGACCTATTCGAAATTATTAAAGGACTTACTTAGCATTTTTGTTTTTCCTCTCTTCTGCCATCACGCGCCGTTTCATTTGATTACGAATCTTTGAACATGCAGAGCAAGAGTTTCCTGTGAAAGGCTTTTGGACGACAACTGAACAATCCTTAGCATACCATAGCCGTCCTCTCATTTTTACTGAGAAGTTAACTTTGGACCACAGGCTATCCAGAGGCTCATAATTTCGAAGACCCTGACATACCTTCTTTCTGAACACACTGTACAACATTTTATCGACATCAATTGTAGTTTGAATCTTTTTGGTGTTAGCATCGAACAAATGAGTCATGTCCACGTTGTCAAGTAGAACTCGGAAAGACCTGTCTTCCAAAACCTAAAGGCGAAGCAGTTTTCATTTTATTATCATGTTATTCATCTTCAGTTCATCTTTATCCATAATAAAAAAGATTCATACCTTTAAACATCTCTTCACTCGCATATCTCCCTCAACTGTTACGTCTACTTCGACAATTAATATGGCTAGCTGCTTTGTTGACATATCTTCTCTAGGAGAGTTTACTATCCAACGCTCGGACAGCACGCATTTCTGTTTAACCATTTCATAAAACTCCTGTATGCCGATGTTTTCTTTCATTTCAGCTGCCTCCGCTTCTGCTGCGGCTTTTTCTTTCTTGGCAGCTGCAGCTGCTTTATTTGCCTTATTTGTACCGGGTTTTGCACTTTTAACAGAGGGCTCATCTTTCTTAACTCCCCCTTTGATAAGCTTTTTACCTAATCATGCAATATTAACCAAAAATTAGCTTACTTATCATCGTAATTTCTTAATTTAATGCAACCAATCAGTAATCAATCAATATAAAGTTTGTTTCTCAAGTTACCTGTAAATTTCATGTTTGACCGTTTCACATTTATGTCAGGCTTCCCTATTTTGTCTTCGACAGTACACTCTGCTTTTTCAAATGGCTTTCCTTCTAAATCTTTTCCATCATCGTTAATCTCCATTTTGACAACAATAGGCTGACTCTTTCTCTCTTTCATTTTCTGTCTGACCTGACGAGGAGGAGCTGGACTCTTATTTGTACCTCTACGACCTGTTCTTTTCGCGGGTTGCTCAACACCATCTTCAGCGGTCGCAGGTTTCTCTTTTTCATTTAATTTTTCTACAACTTTCTCTTGTTCGTTATTTTGCTCTACAGTTTTTAGTTGTTCAGTTTCGGTCTCTGCAGGTTTTTCCTTATCATTCTCCTCTGCTGCTTTTTCCAGTTCATTATCTTTCTCCACATGTTTCTCTTTTTCGTTCTTTCTTTCCACGGCTTTCTTCTTTTCCACAGAACTCTTTCTCGGTCGTCCAACGCGTCTAACGGGAGCTACTACTGTTTCAACCTTCGCCATAGATACGTCATTCATACTGGTTTCTTTCTCTTGATTAGGTTGTTCTTCAGCCATCACAGCTTCGTCGTCTTTTCGAGTCTCGTCCAATTTAGGTTCTTCCTCTTTGGTATTTTTAGTATCTTCTACTTCTTTTTGTATAGAAATTCCTAAAGACTCCTCCCCCGCATCCACGAGCGTTTCAGGAACTATCTCAGTTGCAACTTCCTCTGTCTTCTTATCTGGCACTTCAAGAATGACTTCAGCAGCTTTTCTTAGTGAGCTGGTTCTCGTTCGACGTGTTGTTGCTCCTTGAACTTCATTAGACTCCTTATCTGCTTTACTCTCTATTTTCGTTTCCTGTTTTCTAGTCTTTTTTGTATCTTCTTTCAGTTTCTTAGGTGCAGGAGCTTCGTCTTTTGGCTCATTGTCCCCTTTCTCTGGTTCTCCTCTCTTTATCTCAGAAGTTGTGCGAGTCCGGCGGGTCGTCATCCCTCGAGTTTCTTTAGGTGGTTCAGGGGTTTCTTTTTCTTTAGTTCGGGAATTATCTGCTCGTCTCGTCCGTCTTGCATCATCTTTTGGCTTTACGGCTGGTGATAAATTTTTTGCAGCTGGTCTCCCCCTTCCAACCACTTTTTCTGGCTCTCTCTGCAACGACGACGTTCTTGTCTGACGAGTAGTCATGCCTAAAAGGAAAAAAGAAGTCTGCATTAAGAAAATGAAGACAATTTAAAATTTTAAAGATCAAGCATCTTAAACTATCAACAGTCTTTGATTTGTTTGAACATTAAGCGAGTTAGTATCTTTTCCAGCCTGAATCATGAATAGGGCAGAAGATAACATTCTTTGACTGAATTCCTTACTCAACTCGTTTCTATCCAAATCCTACCTCTTGCTTCTACCTTTTTAATGTTTACTGTTTTACTATGTACTATCAACTATCCTGCATGCACTATAATGTGCAATTAATGTGTAAATCATTGTTAATGATAATGATGAATATTGAATATGGAATGGTTTGTTGTTAATTATAAATATTAAGTACAAATCGTAAACAATGAAATAAATGAACGAAAAAAGCAACAACACTATCCGACCGACTATCCACCTTCAACCTTTGATTCATGAATTCATAATTAGTTTGTAGTTTAACACTTCACATTAAAAAACTTACGTCCTGGTCCTGGCCGCTCCGGACTTTTAATCGTCTTGTCTTTCCTCATCATTAATTATTGCTGTATGTTGATCGACCCACAAGCACACTTTTAACTCAACACTAACTACTTCCTATATATACTGTCTGTATGTATACAACCCAAACAGAAGATTTTAAAATTTAAAAATAAAATCAAAACTCAGAAACTGGACAAATAAAAAACAATTTTGAATGAACGTCAAACGTGCATGCTTACTATGTACTATACTTGATACTATGTACTAATAAGTATTTTTCAACTGCACGGTTCACAGTTTGTGTGTGGTTTGTAGTTGGTAGTTGTAGCACCCGTCCGTTTCATTTAATATTCAATAATGCCTATTATTATAATATCAAATATTGTCAATTGTGTATTTTTGATTGTGCATTGAATGCGCTACGGATGTTGCGTGTACAAAATGTTGTATGTACATACAAAATATGAAATTCTAAATAAAAACTAAAAAAGAGACAGTAATATAACTTTTTCCTCTAACAAACAATTCACACCTTACTGTGGCGAATTGTCTTACGTTATTGTTATCATTATATGAAGATATCTTGAGTAATTAATGGGTTGGAAATTAAGTGTAGCAACAGAAATTAGCGGAATTTTAGGGCAAAACAAAACCCACAAATATTCTTGTCCTTCCACAACCCCACTAACAACTAAATTGTGTTGAAAACGCTGAGAAAGCAAGTTCCATCCCCTTAAGTCAACACTTGACGATTTCATTAATTTTTGATTATTGAAAAGAATTAAATTTAAAAGAGGAGAAAATGCTGGTGTTGAAAGTGTTGATTATTTGGTTCAAGTGTTGAATGAAGTGATGTTAAAATGATGTTGATGTGAGGTGCAGAGGAGCAGCAAGGAGTACAGAAAAGTATGAGCCAGCAAGTAGTAGAAAGGCGAGAATTGGACGCGGCTTTGAGCTTCTCTCAACCAGATTGAATTCCACACATACAAGAAGACAACATTCACTCTGTGAGGCAGGAGGACGAGAGGCCGCCTTCACCCGCATTCAATCCCTGTTCACACACCACGTGTCCCCATTCTCTACAAACACAAGGTCAAAGGTTACCTTCAGTCTCCAGGAATTCAATATTGGACAAGTAACTTTCCTATGCCTTTCTTAAGTTTGTTGAAATAACCAAAGCTAACCCTTTGAAACAAATGTTGTTTACTTTGACGAGCTGGATTTAGTTTTCCACGTTGTTTGTGAACAGACCCAGTTTTAGTGACAATCTATGGCGTACTGGCCAGTCACCCCGGAAAAAACCGTATTTTTCTCTCTCCTCCTGGTGTAATGTTGAGCTAAAAGGACTCTATCCAGTGTAAGGTAATAATGGTAGCTGCTAATAAATAATGTTACAATAATCAGAGGATGATGAAATGAAAACCTTTGGATTGGAATTAAGCCTCAATGAGCAATGAATGAGGAGAGAGTAGCTACGGTTTTTTATTAATCCACTACTGTTTTGGGGAATTGAGTTAATTCCTCTACTAATGTACATGATAATACATTATTATTACTCATTTGTAATAATTAGCAGCTTAAATTAGGCTAACAATTGATGTTATTTAAAATTTATTGTTTTCAGAGGTTAAAGATTAGTATTTTTAAAATTAGGAGACAGCGGTAGAGGAGGCCGTTTTTATAAAAAATCATTATGCATGATGGGTCGAGTCTGATTGATGGCGTTTATTAGGTTTATTTATAAATGTTATGGCATCTGTAGGTTTTTAAAGTATAACTTTTGAAGTTATACTTTATAGTTTTTAATTTGGAAACTAAAGACTAACTGAAAGTAGGTTCCTCTTGCATGAATTCAAATGTCATGTACTTTTGCCAATTGAATAAACTATTGAATCTGAATCAGAATCTGAATTAAAAATCATTTTTCATGGAAATCCATCATGTTTGATGGGGATGTAGTATCCCCTATCCACAACTTGTTTGATTTCTTAGCATCTGACCGCAAGGTTGTAGGTGCGATATGCATTTGTACTTACTTTCATGGAAGAATGGAGATAAAACCCTTGATCTTCTCGCCCCTCATTGTCTTTCATGTCTGGACGCGTCGCGTCGCGGCGACGGGAGCTTTAAGTGAAATCATTGTTTGAGGCCACTTTAACAATAAAATGAACAATAGGCATGGCATAATATTTGGTTGAGTGAGAAATTAATTTGGAAAATCTTTTGTAAAGACCCCTGGGTTTCTAGTCTCAAAAAACCCACAGAAACATTTAATTAACGATTTCAAATTTCATCATATAATTGGTGTATTAGTAAAGGAACTGTAAAATCTCAAAACCTAAGAGTAGGTACTTTTTATATTTTAACAACATGTGTGCTAAAATGCTCTAAATGCATAACTACTGCATCTGGATTTCAACAATATTAGTGATATAATTGCAATTTGGTTGTAATAGTCGAATTGAAGGACAACACAAATAAAGAAAGCAACGTTTACAAATACATTTTCAAACCTTTCTGCATCGCATTGACATGTCAACCTGTCACGATTGAGTAAAACCTGAGAATCAGTTTGACGTACGCGTACGTAGAGAAATGAAATAATACATAGTTTTCGAATCATGTCATTATGCTTTTAATATTTTGGATCGTAAGGAACGACCAATATTGTTGTATCGTTGTATCAATGTCATTAGTGGGCCACTGGACCAGGCTGCATGGATCATAGTAATTTTTTAGATTCGCTTTCTTAAATCTTATTGCGTATGATGAACTTTGATTCATTCCTTGTGTCCTATGGAACTTTTAGCACTTCAACAATTTCCCTATAATTAGGTGTAGGTGTAACTGTTTTCACAATGTTCCTAATGTTAATTCGTCAGTGGATTCAACTTAATTTCAGATATGTACGTCACGATTGCTAGTCGGAATTGACCTGACAGATACTTACGTAACGTAAGAGCCATTTTCTGATAGATTTTTCATACTTCAACGCTTGTATTACTCCATAGTTCATATTAAAACAATTTTTATTTATACCATCGACCATATGCATTGAACAGGGTAGTACTGTGTACATATTTGAATGCAGTTCAACATTAAATCTTCATGGCACCGATGGCACTTTTACATACTTATCCTAATTGTAACACATAAAAGATAATAATAATATTATAACATATTATAAGGAATTATTCAAACAAACGATTCCAAAAAAGAAGAAACAAAAACTACAACAATGAAACATAAAATGATTCATAGTAAAAGCATCATCAAATTTGATAAAAATTTTAAAAAGACCTTTGCGTTTCGATCAACACTGCTAAAAATAAAATAGGTAAACAAGTACGTTCGAATCTACTATTGACTAATTAATACAAGTATACTCTGAAATGTTCATGTTATTATGTTTATAATATTTATGTTTGATTGCTTTTGTCGCAAGAGCATTATCCGTTCCTTCGTTTGAAAATAAATAATTCTAGAAGGGTTCATAAATAACGTTAGCTGCATTTTGAACCGTTGCATTTTAAAATATTGACGCTAAAATAATTGACTTCATCTGTGGTAACCTGAATTACATCAGCTGCTAAATAAAATGAGCAATTTTCTAGTAAGCAGTAATTCAACTTGATTTCTTCGGCCGTTTTCTTCCAATTAGACTTGTATTCAACAACGGTAAATGAAACAAACTATCTACAGTTACTACTGACATTAAATAAAATAGAAACAAAACAGCTAAAAATTATACTCTACGATTTCGCAATTTATAATACAACTTTCGAAGTTTACAGTAATTCAAAATATGAATGTTCTTTTTACCTAAAATTTTGCTGGGTTTTAGAATTATTTAAATAGCATAGTATGGGTTTTAATTAAGGCACAATTTCAGTTTAAAAGTTAATTTATATCAGTTATGTTGCTGACAGGCACTTTATGAAAGGGAATCTCAAAGACGTGATGATATAGAATAGACGAATAGGAAGATAACAGCAGCCTCATTAGTCCGTCCGCCTTTTATTTTATTGCTAAAATTTGCTAAACAATACACGACGATTTTTATTTATACCACCATTAATATTTATCGAAATGTAAATCCCTTGAGTTAACGTTTGTGCCGTTTTCGGCCGACTTGCGAGGAACTAATACCCAGTTTGAGGAAATAATGTCTACAGTGCATCTGCATCTTCGGTTCAAATTTCCGCATTTCAGATTAGAATCGAAGCATTTTCCAGTTAAAGGCACAATTGAAGTGTAAAATAATCCACCTTTAGCGATCCAGGAGGTCATTTTTTCATCTAGCTTGTAACACTGGGTGAAAACAAGATCTAGCAGAGCTTCTTACAATTCCTCAAAGAACGCGACTCTTGACTTAGTTGATCCAGACTTGATCTGTAAACCAATGACAAGAATTTTTAATTAGACAGATTATAGCTTTTTTAAGAAGTAAAAAACAAAACTTCAAACTTTTCATTCTAGTTGCTTTGGTGTTTAAAGTACCTGACACCTGATTTGTAAAAAATAAATGCAAAATTCTAATTTTCTCTTGGCTAAACTAGAAATTTTAAAGAGCAAAATGTCACACTTAGACTATTCGGTATCTGTAATGCTTTTAGGTATTGGATAATTTTTTGCTGTGGTACTTGAAAAAGGATTGACTGGGTGATGTAGATAAAAATGTCAACAACATAAAAAAACAAATACCTACACGGCTTATTCAGTACAACTCAAAGATCGCATTGGTGTCAAGGCAGAACTATTGAAAACAAGTAAATGCACTTAAACAACCATTTGGATACTAGCGATTGTGTTAATGACGAAGATCTACCTCCCAATCAATGACATCATCAAATAAAGTAAAACACTGGAAACTTACTTTACGCAACGTCGAGTATTTGTTTTCGCCAGAGAGAACTTGTTCTTGATGAATAACATCGTATGGTGTTTGTTTCTCTTCTAGTTTTAACCCTTCAATTTCTTTCTTGAGATCTCTGAGTTGTTCTTGAAGATGCTTACTTTTCTCCAAATATTCTACTCGTTCTTTCTCTATCTCCAAGGTAAGTGGATCCATGTCAATCCCGTTTGTAAGCGGTAAATCAGCTCCCAGAAAATCATTTAGACTAAACTCTGTATTTTCTATTACGTTAGGGCTGTGAAGATGAGGTTTTTCTGGTATGACTCCCAGAGGTATAGCTGTCAGCATCTGTTCATAAGATTGTAATAGTCAATAGTCATCATAATTATGATCTCCATTTTACATCCAGCAGTTTGCCAGTAATATACAATTTCATCGGGGTTTGTTTAACCTTTTATATTCTTTATCTTTTCTCTACATACAGTTCATAAAAAATTCATCAAAGGAATGAAGTAAAGGGTTTAAAAGTATCATGCCTCAAATTAGTTTTTAAAAATCTCTCTCACACCTCATGAATGTTTATAAACAGTTCCTCCTTCACATTATAATAGTCCTTGAAGGGACTTCGGTCGTTAATAAATACCTGTATGTAGATAATAAACATGAACTCACAGGAACAGGTGGGTACTCAACAGCTGGCTGAGAAAGAAATTGTAGAAGTTTCTCTTTGGCTTCCTTTTCTGCTAACCGAGCTTTCAAAAGTTCAGTTTTGAGTCTGTCGGCTTCCATACTTCTCTTGTCTGACTCTGCCATCATTTTTGTCACAAGTTGTTCTGTATCTCGCATTTTCTGCTCCATAAGAACTTTCTCTTCTTCCGTCTGAATCAAACAAAATTAGTAGTTGGTAAGTGTATATAAATGCATATTTTACTCGTCGCAACATTTTTGCTACCCTGTCTACGGTTGTAACCTAAAATGTTTAGTAATACCTGTATTTACTCACTGTTTTAGTGACTAGTGAGTACTCAAATCCTTTTCTCTTTTGTATTAAAACATATGCGGAAAAAACCATCGCTATCGCAAACTTTTTCCAAAAAATATATGCTCACTTTAATCGCAGTCTGACGAATTCTCTCAGCTTCTTGTTCAGCTTCAGAAGCTTTCTGATTGAGATGACTTGCTTCCTGTTCGGCAACTCGAGACTTCTCTGCCAAGTGTTCAGCAGCTTCCTCAGATCGAAGCTTCAATAACAAGAAACAATTTTACAAAGGCATTTACGATTGAACCACAGCAGAAAGATATTGGATTGCAGATTTATTCGAATCGATTATAATCTTCAGAGCATTTTTCACTTGAATGAATTACATGACATCCCTTTTTCAGGAAACTTCGCAGTAAAATGTTTTTTTGTTATTTGCAAGTACTAAGTGGATTTGAAACCAACGATATCCTTTATATCCTTTGGAATAACAACATACAATCCCAAGAGAATGAAATTCTCAGTAATTCAGTCATGAAGCAAACTAAAAGGGTCTAGTAATATTAACATATAACATTATAAAAATCAGGAAATTTCTTACAAGTGCGTCTTTGGCTAAGCGGATTTCTTCCTGAAACTCCAAGAGTTTTTGCTCCAAAATCGCTTTGTCCCTCTCTGCAGCTTCCCGAAGTTGTTTTTCACGGGTTAATTTGCCGCGTTCAACCTGTCGTCTTTGATGAAACAAAAAATCACAGTCATGTCGATGTGTCCTTTTTAAACATGATTCATGCAAGGAAAGAGGTTTAACAAAGTAAAAGATTCTTCCTAGATGTCTTTGTTTAGAAGAAATCAATAGTTTAATCCAGTCGATACCTGAGTTTCTCTTCTTTCGCTTGACTTTTCATTTGCTGTAAGTCCATCGGATCAGGACGTCTTCTTCTCATGAACAGGTCATGATTTCCGATACACAACTCTAGTATAAGTTTGTTCATCCGTAGCTTTTGTGAGAAGAAAATAAAATTCGGTGCAGATTTATCCACTGGTTTGATTGAGAACTTTTTATCATCGAAACTAATATTACGAATCTCTGACCATGGAAAACTAATTTTGGGAGTTAGTTTGTTATCTTTTTCATAAATATTTAGTCCTAAAGCCGTAACTCCCAGCCACAATTCACTGTCCTTTTTATTCTGGAAAAGGAAAATTTATTAAGTTCAAGTAGTTCAAGACACAACAAATTAATATTTGATAACTTTCTAAATTTATTCACAAACATGGAAACAATTTCAGCTTACGCTTATAGAAAAGTAGTTTACTCCATACATATCCAGATCTTGTGTTATTTTGAGATATTCCATTTCCGCTTCGTCTCTAGACATTCCCCTGTGGTCAGCATACCACACTTTGATCCTTTCTTCCCACATTTCTGGAGTCATTTGGTACTGATCGATTACTCTCTGAGGTAGCAAATCTTCCGAAGCCAGCATCACAGGTGCATACGTTTGCTCATCGTAGTCTCCGTACTAAGCATTAGTATTTATAAATGTTATCTCAAGGTTAAAAAAATACTTGACCAAACTCAGGTATTTATATTTCCATCCATGAGTCTTCAAGCTCAAACATACCTTCGCTTGAACAGCATAAGACGCCAATAAAACAGATGCCTCAGGTGGACAGTAAATATCCATATTGAGTATAGCTTGCTTGACCTGAAGGAAAAATAAGTGTTGTGTTATATCTTGAACTAATTCTTCCGCCACGTCCTCAGGGTAGAATTTTGCTAGGAAAGCGAACAGGATGCGGCCATCCTTGGGGAGATGTTGGTCTCGAACTATAAGCAAATATCATACAGCTATAGAATCCCTTAATTCAATTATACTATCCTAAATTCACAAACTAATTTACTTGTCCATCAAATCTAATAAATTTTTAATTCATTAATTACCTTTCTTGTCCATTTTTAGCCAACATATATTCCCTTTATGGTCTTCATATTGTAATCCAAAATACCAAGTTTCCCTAAGTCCTATTGTTCTACATATTAGATCAAAAAGGTCTCGACCCGTTGCCTTCAACTAGAATTAAACAAACATTTTTATAAACCATCACAACACAATTAAAACTAGACAAATGTAATCCTCCAAAGCTTAAAGAAGGTGTTCGATTGTCTATCATCCAGCACCACATAGAATAAAGGGCATTTCTCCCACTGATAGTAAAATACCTGGATGTCAAATTCCAGCTCAGCATCCATGGTCATGACCCTCACATGAAATGACTTAGAAGACATTTTCTTCCTCAGCATTGTGCAAACGCCTCCTCCCCCTTCCACTTGGTGAACTACGAATGACCTATGGTTAAACGTGGTGACTAACCTATACCTACCCCTGACCTGAACCTTAAAAAACTACCAGTTGGTCACCCTCGTCACCACAATTTTAAACACGCAGCAGCTCCAACTCACACAGGCCGAATATTGCCAACATCATCATCACCACCTAACTCATCTATCTGCATAGTAATTGACTTGTATTCTACGAATTTAATTTAATTATCTAAACAAATAATAAATGTTGAGAGTCAGCAGTGGTAGAAGTGCAAGTGTCCGGAGACGAAATCCCCTACTTCTCAACTTCTCATCCCAAGTCCATCTTTATAAACCACAGAGGACTTACTTCCAACTTAATTTTAAACATTTAACATTCTTTTAACTCTGAACTGAACGTTTAATTTTTTAATGTCAATGAAATGAAACCAATGCAATGACAACGCAATTCGCAATGAATCGAATCGGTCTACAGTCTACAATAAACACCTTCAGAAGGATGAAACGAACTGCTCTAAAGACAAAGAGTAATTAAAAGTCTAATAATCTCTACTACTAAACCTTTTATTTCCCAAATAATATTAAAGTTAAGTTAAAGTAAATTAATTAAAAAACAATATAACTTTTACGTCAGTTCATTTTAGAAGATGTTAGAAGTGCCCGCGTTGTTCATCAAAAATTCCTTCTAGATGAAGTCATTTCCTTCATCTCTCTCCCAATCTACCTCATTCTTATTTACCAAACAATAAATTAATCCTCTAATCCTCATGTCCATGTGTCATGGAAAAAGGCTTTAATCACAGAACAATTAAATTCCCATCAATTTCACTCATTCATAATATCATAATTAATGCATAATGGAATGACTAAAATATAAGTATTTCTTCGAAACTAATAAAACATATAAAAAAATTAAACAAAATTTTAAAAAATTGTGATGCTTTTTACCCTAAAATGTTAAATAAAACCCCTCCGCCTTGCCTTAAACATGTATTGCCATTGCTATTGAATTTCCTAATTTATTCATGATTAAAATATTAACAAAAACTATAACTAGAACAAGCAAAAACTATACACTTGATTTCGTACCCCACGTGGATGTGTATGGTGTGGGTGTGTCAATTGTGACTCGACGATAACATTATGATCATTTATTTTCTTTGTATACTTAAAAGTATTAAATAAGTAAAAAAGGAAAAATTTCCTTTTACTGGTTATGGCATATAGAGGGTTTTTGGCTTTTTGTAAGAAAAGTGCATCATTATTGAATTTCATTACTACATAATTTTAATAATATCTGAACTCCGAACCATAAAAACTTTCCACGATAAAGATTATCGAATTTAATCTGAGGATTTTATTAGTTTTATTATTAAGTAACTTGTTCAGACATTTTTTGAAAAGCCATTCAAAAGGCATCCCTTGCCCCATTCGCTTTCAATTGTTTCTTGTAAAAGGCAATTTTAATGAGTAAAGACTATGAAGACACACTTTAAAAAAACAAAGCAAACAAGCAAAAGACCAAATTCATTAAAATGTTTAATTAGGTAAAAAACAAGAATAATGCAATTAAATATCCCTAATTATACAATTTCCATATCCTTTTGTTTTTGCACGGGATCTGTTTCAGTTTTGAGTAGATAGCTGGATTCTCAAATGACTTTCCAGTTAAATAGCTCGTGTTTTGTATCTTTTGTTTTATGAAAATATTTCTACCTACTTCATTTACTGATCCTCCGAATTTGAAGCATTAGGAATTTTAGGAAATACAAAAGGGAACAAACAAAATTACATGAACAATAGTAAATATTGTGAGTGAAATCTGAACCGTTTCAATTTCAATGCCGCTTCATTAAAGTTAAAGTATCTTGTTAGCTATCTCAAACATCACATCATAATGAATTTTGAACGCATGAACGACAAAAAATAAAACAGGGTTTTGTATTTCAAAGCAGCGTTATTATTTATGACGCGTTTCCAAGTTTAATCGATAAGTACTATTTATATGCTATTTTTTTTCTAAGCATAAGCAAATGAACAATTTAATAAACATATAAAATAAAACGCCAACAAAATTAAATTTCGGAAAAGGCGTAATTTTATGATTTCTTAAATTCGTATTACTGTTTCTTGGACAGTTTTTTATTATTTAGTATTGATGAAGTTATACAGAAATTATAAAAAAGTATAAAAAGTATAAGTATAAAAAGAGTTGCATAAAAAATAGTGTCATTGTCGTAAGAATATTACAACCTTATTCAAAAGGTTCCGATCATAAAAATTAGTTAGTAAAATCCGGAAGTTGAAAATTTCTTGGATAAACCATAACCTGGATACTAACCTATAACCATTGTAACTGCTTCATACACTATCGGATAAAACTACAAATATCGGTTCAGTATAGAGCTTTCCAGCATAGCAGGGTAATTTCTCAAAGCTTAAGTTTACTTCCCTGTTTCTAGCTCCAAGAAGGATGTAGATAAGGAGTAGAATAAACACAATGCTAATCTTAAGTCGAGTAGATGGGACGATGGGACCTTAACAATTCACTCAGATGCATCCTGAAGATCCCACGGATGAAGGATGATATGATTGAAGATTCTCTTTTTGTTATTAATCTCTCTGGTGGAGTAATCTTTTTGTCGAGTAGAAGAAAGAGGGATAACCAAGAGCATTTCTTAGAGCTGAGTAAGGAAGATCGGATGTTTTTTATTTACTTCCACGAAGACGCTAGAAATGTAATACATAGAGGAAGGAAATCTCGAAAGGATATGAATGACCACTTGAGCAACCCTTCCAATGCTTCCAATACCAATATCTTTAAGAAGGTAGGAATAGAAAAGTTATTTTTGGTATGAAATATTCCTATCTTATGGAATTTCTTTCTCAGCATCCACTGGCTAAGCGAAAGCAACCGGTCGGATAAGAAAGACCACTCAAAATGTCTTACTTAATTCACCCGTGTCAAGATTCAAGACAAATGGAGTTGAATGTGTTAGGCTACGGGTCGGCACACTGCACTGGTTCCATTTTGATGTTATAATTTGATTTCATATAATATTGAGACTGTTTGACATCTAAGTATTGATGTAGCAAAGCTCTTTGACCTCAACTTGAATCACCATAGAACGAAGCGACCAATATTTAATAAAATAGGGTATGCAATACGATAACAGATTGAAGGTATGCAGATTTGCTGATTTTCAGTCCCTAAGGCCCAATAGACATTAGTCACCAAAGGCATAAATTCTACCTTGTTCTTTTAATTTAGAAGCACACAGTTAAATTAACCTGATCAGTTATCATTGTTTTAAACCAGAAACCACAGTCAAAATAACTCGATTTCCAAAGACCTTTTTTAAAGGAGCCCAATGTCTAAAGGCTTTATGAATGAATAAATCTTCTTTTGATACATTAAACTGACTCCACCCCCATAGACCCTAGTTCAACTAATAAAGCCACATTTGCATTTAAAGCAACTCCACCTCATCAATCTTGCTTAAAATTATAAGCTAACAGTTATAAACTTTTACATTATATTCAAAATATTGAGCAAATTGAAGGAGTTTTTATTCAAAAAAAAAATCTTCAAAAGCAAGTTCCGTACCGTTAAAAAACTGTATTTTTTCTGTTTTTTTCGTTCAAAAAGTTTCAATGTTTTGAGACCTTTGAAAAATTCTGAAATTAATTTTTAGAGCCTAAACATCGGGAAAGCTTTAACAACTTTAACTTTTTTGTGAATAGTTACGTAAGATGAAATTTTTTAATTCAGATTTTTCATCAAAAGTTTTGAAAATTGTCAAATTTTTTCCGAAATTAAAAAACATAGTTTGTGACACCCCTACCAAAGGATGGGGATTCTAATGAGCAACCAAAACTATTCCAAACCCAAATCGGATAAGAATGGAAAAGGAAGATGCAAAAACTTTTTTTTTGCATACATGCATACATAAGTACTCGCACGTCACACACACACAAATACTCGGGCAACAAATAAATACATTATTTTGAATTGAGCGAGTAAAGAGCTTATTCAAATCATCATTTACCGTTTTACCCTCATGTCATTCCGTTTAGTAAATTGAATACGTAGTATCTTAAAATGTTTTTTTCCACGTACTATATAATATCTGTAACTATCTGTGCAGTGTTTTCTTTTATTAGAATATCTTGTCTTATCTCTAATTACTAACAAAATAGTCTGTATATGCATGGGCGACCGGTTCACTCGAACAAAGGATAATAAAAAAAGAACTTCACTAATTCGGAAGATATGTAACGATGTTCATGCATGCTTTCAGTTGTAAATTTTCTAACGAATTACACAAACATCACCAACTACCAGAATATAGGTGAATATTTAGAAAAGCAATTTAAGAATCGGAGACATTCCATTAACAGACATACTTCATGACGGAAGGGAACGCGACTTTACTTGAAGCTTTTATTGTGTCAATGTCAGTGTACTACAGGGTTATCTTAACAAGTAGCTATTCGCCCCGTCACGATTCTCCAGTTCAGTAAATGTTCCAGAATCCTTTATACTCATCTCAATCAGTTATCTGATTAAGTAGTTTTTCAGCTTGTGTGGGGTAACGTTGTAGGTGCAACAAAATGCAAAAGGACAATAATGAACATCATAGTATTTTTCGCAAACGTCATGGAACTACAAATGGTCAAAGTGCTACCAAACGAAGACAATCAGATCCAGCAAAACCTTTTAACTTGACGTACGTAAAAACAGCTATAAATTACGCCTACGATATTTGACTTAATAACAGCATCATGTAAATTTGCTGACTAAACTACTAAATTTGAAAGTATTATCGACTTTAGGTCTTCCGGATCTTTTGAAAGTAAAAAGCCTTTGAAGCGAAGCTGGATAGGAAATCAACCTCGAGGAGGATTTAAAGACGAATTCGACGGAATCGATCGGTTTCAAATGATCAACAGTGGCATTCAATCTCATCTTTTTGGTCACTTCTCAGAGAACGATATATTAAGCGGATCTTTTAATCATTTGGATGGAAAGATGGAGAATCTCACTGATGATGGTGGAGTACGGAAGGAACTGCTATTAAAAGGTGATGGAAAGAAAATTCCACCAGATAGTAACGTTTGGGTGCACTACATCAGTTTCGCTGAGGGTAACGATGAACCATTTGACTCAACCCGAAGTCGCGAAAGACTTGCACCGTTTAAACTTACAGAAGGTGGCATTTTTCGGGGATTTGGAATTGCCTTGCATAGCATGGAAGTAGGAGAGGTCTCCAAATTTCTATTTGATCCGGCTTACGCATATGGCAAAATGGGATGCCCAAAACTCATCCCTCCAAGTAACCAGCTCATGATTTCAAAATATAATAATGTTCCTTCCTTAAAATTATGAATTGCTTCACGTGTGCATCATGCATGTAATGTGAAGCAAGTCATATCCTAAAGTTGACTTAAAATAGATTGCCGAATCTTGTTTGCCATTGAAGTAATCAAAGCATCGATGGAAGATGAGCAAACGCCAATTTATCTGATGAGTCCAGAAGAAAGAATGAGATTGGATTTCAAAGATCTTTACAAATGTGCCGATGAACTTCGCTCAGCTGGTAATGTCAAGTTTTACAAACGGGAGTACGAAAGCGCGTTGGACAGGTAAATATCTTACTTTCATTTAGCTTTCTTTATGTTAAATCTGTTCAAAAAATATTTATATGAATCTTTGAATCCACATATAATTGCAAATTTATTTTGTTCATTTCATACAGATATACAAAGGCTGAGGAGATCTTGGAACAAGCTTTTCTAATTAAGAAAGAAGATGAAATTCTTAAAGATGAGTTACGATTCAAATTGTTTTCCAACATAGCGATGAGCTGTCTGCAACTGGACATGCCGAGGGAGGCCATCGATGCTTGTAAGCTTGCTTTAGCACCCGATATGCCTACACCAACAAATCCAAAAATTTATCACCGGTGAGGTTTATGTTGTATATAATGCACATATAACTTCAAAAAATAATACGGTTCAAGGTTGTTCTAATTTTTTGGTTCTTTGTTAAAAGATATGCGTTGGCTGCTTTCAAACTGAGACAGTATGATGTTGCATGGGAATTTTGCCAGAAAGCTATTGACATCCAGCCGCGCAATTGGGACTTAAAGATGTTTCAAAGACAGGTATCATTTTCTTTTTTTTACCATTTGAAATTTTTCTGCATTAGTGGTAATTGAAAAAATCATTTCCATATTTTTCTTTTAGATTAATGCTTATATCAAAAAGGAGACTGCCCATCAAGATGAATTGTACAAAAGGATGATTGCTCCTTAATAAAAAGCATACTTTTAATATCTTAATGGCCCTTTTTAGTAAAAGTACTTTGAATATATTAAGAATGTTGAAAAGCTTTGCTGAAAGAGGAGATGTTCTAAATAGTTATGAGTATGCAAAATTTAAAAGGTTGTTCTTTTTACCTTAGTTTTTATCTTTGAGTTGTATATTTATGATTGTAGTGTCTATTACCATGAATTTGCAAACCAAATTTTCAAATCCATGAGCTGTAACGGAAAATTGGAGAAAATTTCATTCATTGACGTAATTCAATGCTTCCGAGCGTTGTTTTTTTAATTCTACCTGGATGAGAGGTAAAGACATAGTTTAAATAAATATGATTATTTGGGGTTCCGGACATAATGGTCTCCACAAAATGGTCTCCACAGAATGGTCTCCACAAAATGGTCTGAGGACAAAATGGTCTACCACAAAATGGTCTCCACATAATGGTCTTCACAAAATGGCATCCACAAAATGGTCTCCACAGAATGGTCTGAGGACAAAATGGTATCCACAAACATAACATACATTGAAAAGTTATCATACCTTACTGAACCATGAAGTACGATTGACAAATAAAAGAATATATTATTGTTGTATTTTTTCGTTACGTAAATTATAATGTTTGGAACTTCTCCAGTTAGATTAAAATGTGGAGACCATTTTGTCCTAAGACCATTTTGTGGAGACCATTATGTGGAGACCATTTTGCTAGACCATTTTGTGGAGACCATTTTGTCCTCAGACCATTTTGTGGAGACCATTTTCAGAATATGTCT
>JAQGBU010000642.1:0-22274 GCA_034698605.1 Isotoma decorata
GAGTCAGTGTAACAGAGGCAGGTCACCAAAACCCCCACCCCACACTGAGCTATCGGAGTTAGTGTTGATCACCAACAGGTACTGATTGTAAATGTGAAAGTTAGGAGGAAACCGGCGACTTTGTTCGAGTTGGAAATTTGAGATAAATGTTTAGATGATGTTGGCAAGAGTACGTATAGTGAATTGCTTGCAGGATAATGTGTTATTGGTTTCTCTATGTGATGACAGTATATGTGGTATTTGGGTGGTTATGCATTGGTTTTGTATTATTGCTGTTGTGTTGAATTCATTCGCTCGTAAATATCGGGATTTAGAATAGGATGGGATTTTGTTGTCGGGTTTTGGTATAGGATTGGCAGTTAGCATTAGCACACACAGCCTAACATGAATTTACCTTGTCCCAATAATATATCCTCAGGTTTCCTATCAATAATGCAAAAAGATTGACTGATAGTGAGTTTGACTGTGGTCGCTCGTCCACATTTCCTTTGTAATTATTTATTTCGTCATGAATTTAGTATCACTCATTATTTGTCCTAAACTCATGGTTTATTAATCTCATCCAATGCTGTGAGCCTCATTGAATTACACTGTATTGAAACTTTAAGGTTCAGTTCTTGTAATTCCCCTTGGATTGCTTTTATAGTTATCCTTCGGTTTACATTTACAATAATCCTAATATTGTGTCATCTTCAGTTTATGCATTATGTATCATGATTCCTAGTTTTAATGCAGGAACATGTCTTATTTCGACACGCAAAATATATACCTTTATTTAATAGATAAGGAATTTAAGTTAATTCTATTATAGAGAAACATGCAATCATGATATTGAGTTGGGATGATGAAATTTCATTGGTAAATTATGTTCCACCTTTTACATGACATTTCTCTTTATACTTTCTACCTCAAAAACATACCTAGCATTTGTTTACTTAAAGTACGTCCATATAATGAAATAATAGCTTTAAAAGTTAAAGTCGTGAAGAGTGAGACGACCAGAAAACTCGCTTACCTGAATTTGATCTGGACACCTGTAGCCACCCATGGCTCTAATTAATAAATAATGACCTAAAAGAACCTAATGAATTGTTTAGTCCTGTGTACTAGTAAGTTGTTTCTAAACTCAATTTCAGATTGGTTTACCTCTATCTCTCTCTCCTAAAACCTGCTTTCTCCAAACATAGAATCCAAAATATTGTGCAATGGATAAGTTGAGTAAAATCAGTCCATCCATGTTAGAAAGAAGGGACATGATCATTACACAAAACAAAGAGTGTTGATCCGTGCGACAAGAACAAAGGAGACTAACGTATGTCGTCAGCCACGGTATTTGTTTTGTTTTGAACCACCAGCCCTACCAAATCGTGCCATGTAGGTATGTATTTTATAGCCTGAATGTTAGAGAGTTCAAGTAAACCTTGTAAGTATAGCAAACATGAATATTTCCTACTTTCACCACATACATACGGGTCTTCTATCCTACTATTACAAAGTATCTTCACAAACTTTCTTTTCACTAGGATATAATGCTTTGTTTGTGTTAGCAATCTATGTGGTTGTGTTCTACTGAGGTAAATCCTCAATCCTATCTATATCCCTGAAAATTTTATGGAATCACACGACAGGGTTTCTATACCGTAAACCGTAACTAACATGGAACTTGGTCTCTTAGGATTGTCACCAGGCTTCCTTATATATTTCCTTTATTAGGGATATAGCATTTGAGTTCAAATTTATTTTAACTGAAACCAGAAATGTTGTCGGCTACATGCTAAGCTCCGTCTTTTCTGCTACTGACTGTTTCTAACCATTGCATTGATACAAATGTATGGATACTATGCATACCACTATACTAGAAAATTTGCTGGTCTTGCTTGTGTATCATGATAACGAATCTGGATGGAATTTCTTGTCAGAAAAGTATTTCTTCTGCGAATGTTTTGTCGACTTCGAAAATCATTCATAGTATGGTCCACATGTACATATTATATAGATGTACTTAACAAGTTTTGAGCCTGTGCTATTCGTATTGTTGCGGTTGGTTGAGTAGTTGTGATTGTAGTGTGAATAGTTAAGTATGAAATACTAAAACTATAAATATGAAATAGAAATCTTGAAGTGTAGAGTATGGTTTGGTATAATATAATATGTTATGTTGGTTTTGGTTTGTATACTGGACAACCGAATCAATGCTGGAAGTATAGTAGGAGAAAGTGCAAGTTTGAAAAAAGTTGGGTACAAAGGAAGGATGTTTCGTCTATTGAGCTAGATAGACTGCATGCTGTTTTTTTTAGCAAGGTGATGCAGTATAAGCTTTGGTGAACGAGTTGAAATAATTTAGCATTCTTTACACTAAAGTTCTGTTTTTTGAGACGTAAGACAAGAGTTAAAGATCAACATATAATGTAAGCCACTCCGCTTTCTCAATTTTACTTCTATTATCTTGATGATACTCTGCTCAAAACATTTATGCAATTATTTTTCTAAGCTATTTCATAGAAGATTAATTTATTTTATGTTAAAAAGTGTGCTCTATTGCTCTACGTCAGAAAATTATGAGGTCTTCCTCAATCCAAACAATGCAAGCAAAACATGAACACACTATCATTAGCTAATCTTTGTTTGGACTTTATTTTGTTACGAAACGCCATTTGATACGTAATTTACTTATAAAAGTTTTGAAAATTTAAAACAATAAAAGATGCGTGATAAGAAACAAATGATAATTTGTTTTAAAGGCTGCTATCTCTTAGAATGTTGTTGTGAGGGCTTTTAAGAAGTATTAAGGCAAATATAGTCATTTACAGTTGCTAGACGAAATGCTCCAAATTGATTAATAGATGTCCAACCTGTGAAGTAGTAACATTAACTGTAAATCTACTCATCTTCAGAGAAGTGTCTTCTACTACCCAATAGCTCTGTATATTGTATGGAAATTGTACCTTCCTAACATAGTGTAAATATGTCTACGAAACAAAAGTGCTCAAATAAGTGCTCATATTCCATGAACACTGAATACATATAGAAGGGACCTTGAATACTACGAAGGAAAGAAACTTGGTTACAAGAGACCTCGAGTGTTCATGGATGGCTTGGTAAGGGACCATATCGATGCATGTATACTTGAAGTACCTAATGTTTCACAGGCAGAGGTAGTCCACAGAACTCCAATGTAGTGGGTGAATATAATATGAAGACAGACTTAAGAATCTACACTCAATCCAACATACTATGTGTAAATGTTCTCAGCATATAAGAATCTAGAATTGTACCCTTATACTCCATTGGTATCTGGCTTCTTTTTTAGTTGTCTTTCTCTGAACCAGAGCCAATACTCCTCTCAACTGTTCAGCTTTAGCAAAATAAGAGATTGGTTGGTTGTGAGGTTTTAGTTAGATGATAGTTTCTAACCAAGTTCCTTGTCTAGTCAACGACCAAACGAGATGCGAATTTAAAATCTTAGGATGAGAAGCCCTCTCTGCCTTTCTTCGTCTTCGTCGTGAATTCACAGGCTCTCCCTATCCCTTTGGTAGCTTTCTTTAGCTTATTCTTCCTTTGAAATCATACTGGCTCACTGCTACTGACTACTCTGACTGTGTATTTTACTTTCATGCTTCTTGAACTTATACCAACTGGTACAAATATACGAGAGATCTACTAGTCACACTAGTAACAACAACTATTACATATTACTTACCACCACGAGTACCCTAGACACATCCACAATCACCTAGAGTGCTATACACGCAGAGAATCTTAAGTAAGCATTAAAATAGGATTGTATATCTATATACACCTCACTGATACTTTATTTGCTACTACAATGGTTTTGGCTAATCTGCACTCAAAAAATAATCGAAGTCGTACATTGTTACATTTAGACCAAGAAGAAATTAGGAATATATTTATGGGAAGAGATCAAAGCTGTTTAGATCAAACTACAAGGAAACAAAATACTGTGTAATTTCAATTTCTGAATGGAATATTTTGACAATTATTTAAAGCTATGATTAAGATGCAAGTACATTTCCCGTACAGTAATGTAAACTTGTTCAAATGAAAAAAAGGACTAAAAAAAATTCGTCTCTAATTTGAAAATTTTGTATGTAAATTGCTACTGGCCAGAGTCAATTGTAGTGGAAGGAAAGTGAAAGAGGAAATTAGGCAGTGGTAATTTGGGACAGGATTTTTCTGTAGAATTTTTACTTTAAATCCAAACTCATGTCCCTAAATGTAGTCATGCTTGTTATTCCTTAGCTAGATTGTGTCTGTAGATTCGACATGAGTTCTCCAAATACATAAAACTACTCTTAGCATTTTTGTAGAATGAACAAGCTAAATGTATACGAGGTTTCTGTCCTGTGTGCCTTAATGTAATCTGGCCAT
Source organism: Isotoma decorata (assembly GCA_034698605.1). NCBI lineage: Eukaryota > Metazoa > Arthropoda > Collembola > Entomobryomorpha > Isotomidae > Isotoma > Isotoma decorata. The sequence goes on from JAQGBU010000642.1 coordinate 4,390, forward strand.
TGGCCATAATCCGGATTTTGACTTGATCATTGCGGCCACTCTGTGGCTCAAGCTGGAGAGTGTTTGTATGAATGTTCAGATTCAACAAATTCAACGTCCTTTTATTATAACATGTGCCTTGGTTGAGTAAATTTAAATGTACTACTAAGTTTACAAGGATACTCTAGTAAACTAAAATGACCACAAGGAATAATAGCTCTATCTATGCAAGTAACAGTAGGATTTTACTATTCTGCATAATATGCATTCGTTCCCTATTTCTGTCATTGTCGTAATCCCGATGCATCAAAAAGGGTGGAAATTCAATGACTGAAAGAGTTTTTTACTAAAAAATTCATACATTTCTAGTATAGAGCTTGGCATACTTTGAGAAGCCTTTTGGATGCATTGTATTATACACATATAGTACATTTCATGAACTAGGTAGGCGTTCCCTTGTCTCAAGTGAACTGACTTACTGCTTACTTGACAGTTTAAGTTTATGTTTTCAAATTATTGATTATAAAATTGTTGACTACGGTGAAGTAAAATTGGACAGAAAGTTTAATTTCTGAGCTAGAAGTATAATAATGCAGAAAACTGGAGCATTTGTATATTCAACTAAATTTCTTCCTTCACCAAATACTTGTTTCATTTAAATTTATTTAGCTGAAACTTTTCTGCGGGTTACTTACATTAATATTAAAGCTCTATGTAAGTCTGCAATTTCTGTTAACAATTGCATATTATAACCTTTATTATGAAAAAGTCTCAGAATTTAATTTTTTACTAAATTAGTATTATATTCTAAACTCTTAAGTTCAAAATTATGTTTAAGTTGATGGCATAATGGAAAATGCAAACATTCACAAGGTATGGGATACTACAGAAAATGTGCGAAATAATTTATTGTATTTCTACACCCATCATGAAGGGCATAATGAATTGCATTGAAAAATAAATCACAACAGATTAACTTTTAAGAATATCTATTTGAAACTGTAACACCACAACCACATATTACTGGAAGACGTCGATACAAAATCTATTAACTTTGGCTTACAACATGTAGACACCAAGCTTAATTAGTCTTCGCCTTGCCTAAACTGCAGATAGATAATAAACTATTTAAAACCATGATTCCTAGTCCAAAGCACAACCTTGGTTTTAAAGATATTTGAATACACGGAATAAAAAAATAAAACAACTATACTCACCCATACTTATAATTTAACCAGTAACGTTACAAATAATGAAAAATAGTATACGTCTGTGGACAATCCCTACTCTAGACTAGATCCAAGACAGGAAGCTAAGAAATACAAAAGACTAACTACAAGAGGCTAATATCAAGTCTTAGTAAACTTTCTTCAGTTTTGGTTAGACTACTTTACCATTACAAAAATTGAATCTAAAGCTCCATTCTTAAAAAGCCTAAGCTTATAGAGAAGAATGACAAACAACAACTGTTTTAGTTTTAGACCAAAATCTGCTCAGCAACACACACCACCCTTTTTCTATTTGAGTAGAAAGGAAAAGTAACAAGTCACTCTAACTGCCTCTATTTTCAATGGAGAAAGTTGTATCCATATTAGTTTATCAAGAAAGAAAGCCTTGCAGGGTTTATTCTTATGCAAACATTTTCCTTTCCTTCTTGTTTATATTCTAAGTGGTGATGGTGAGGCGAATGTGGTTCAAATAAAAGGCCAACGTATTGTGAGTACTTGTAGTAGTGGCAGAAACTTATATCCAACCTTAAATTTCATTACAGATAGCTTCAGTTGTCTAAACATGAGTATATATTGTTAGGTTTGTGCGTGGCGAAGCACTTCAACTTCTCACTTCATGTGGATATGGCTAGATTACTTTAAACATACTTAAGTTTCTAGACTTGGCTTGACGTGTAGAAGAGGTTTTCTTAAACTTAGATTGTATGATTTTGTGAAAGCCGTAGAGAATAAGGTCTTTATACTATTGTCCAGAAATGAAGTTGAAAGAAATGAATGCTTAGCTTTCATTACCAGACGAAACTTCTTGGGTATTGAAATTTTAAAGGAAGTGACAAAGAGGCGTCTAATAAGTAGCCTCTTTGCCACTTTTCTTTCCTTTTATGGATTTTTCTCAGTGCGTATCGTAACGGGTAGCAAGTTAGTTAGGCCTTTTAAAATTGTGCTTTGTTTCAAAGGTTTATTAAAGTGGTTATGGAATAGAGTTTTCTTAAGGTTTTAGTAATTTGTGATGAAACTCGTTTAAATCGTACGTGTTAGATTTCTTTATTGATAGTGGAAATGGGTAAGTACAATTTCCAAGTTTTAACTTCCGGTATGCTTAATAAATACTGTCTCTAAACATTCTGTAGGAAATGGTCATGAATGCTAAATAATGGCTTAGAGACTCAAAATCTCGGAAAGTTCAGAAATTCTGAGAGATTTATGCCTAAGTTGTTTAACCATAGTACAAGCTAACTATGTAGTAAAAGAAGACTCGTCAGTTTATTTCCTTCTGGCAAGAATGTAGTTGCAGTAGCAGGCTAGAATGAGCTTTTGTAGTCCAAATAGTAGTAGAAGTAATGGCATGTCCAAAAGTGTTTGTAATTTGTACAATTTACGAAAGGGATAGAGTAGGAAAGGTTCTTGAATATTCTGTGATTCCAGTCCGTCCAAAAATTACAAAATCTGAGCTATTCAATCCAAACAGAAAGGAAAGGATGAGCCTAGTTTATTCACAGGGAGAGGAAGATGTTCGTTGAGATACATACTAAATGAACGAGTAGCCAGGGTCCATCGTCATCTTATTTGGTAAGCTTGTGGAATGTGAAAGTGTTATTTTATGTATGTGTTTGTCTGCTCGACAAAGAATTCTAGTTCCTAGCTGCTTTCTTTTTCCTAAATGATATACACGAGATATTTCTCTATCTACTTTGCAAGGCAATGGGTAGGGACTACGTATAGTCGACAGCCGAACATAAAAGGAATCAGATGAACCAACCGACCGACCACAACTAACCAAAAGGACGGAAAACCTCTCTAGTTTATATTGATACTTTCTCCATCCCGAAAGCTATTCAGGGCTCTCTCCAGTATATAGCTAATATTGTTACAGATAACATAGACGAGTAGAAGGGTAGGGTGCAGTGGAGCTGAGAATATTCGAAAATTTTTTCTAGACTTGAACCTTATCTATTATAGTCCAGCTGCTGGTAAAATAGGCATCGAGTAGTACCTTAACATTGTGGATCTAGAGGCTTACAAGTAGAACCACCACCCATTATTATGGTAGAATACTCCATCCAGACTGACCTCCTTGTCGGAGTTCAATCCAAATCCAAGTCCAGTCCACCATTTTCAACTGATAATAGCAAATGTGTACAGACTACTAAGCGTTTCCTTGTTCTCTCTCCCTCTGTTTGTGGATTTCCAAGGAAAAATGAGGATTCATGTTGAATCGTAAAAAGAATGTAGACAAAAATCATAGTGAGTGGATTCACATACTCTACATGCCAACAACATCCTTGCTAGAGGAGCTTTCCTTCTGTTGTGTACACCTCCGATTTCATATAATAGGGTTATGACTATCTACCAAGGAAAACTGCATTTCGTATCGTAATATTATTCGCTTTGTCTTTGCCATTGCCATACATATCACGGCACACTCATCCTTCCTTCAGGTCACCATCCTTGACTTGTCTTCTGTTCGAATGGAATTCTTCAAAATCCATCTAATACTAAGCATTTTATTTGAAAACCCATCCTACATACATAGCTAGGAAGAAATTCAATCAGAATTTTAGATTCAGACAAAAAAAGTAAAGCATGACCGGGTTTGATACACACGATGAATTATTTAGCCATATTATGTTACTTATAACGCGTAAAAATATTAACTGATCACCTGCTAACCTTGCGTCACTCCATCGAGCTCGGATAAGCCTAAATCTAGTTCAAAACTTAATATTATAAATGTATACTTTTTTCGCTAGATTTGTAGGTTGCAAACTAATCCACTAATAATATTTCCTCATACCTAAGTTTTGATCAGAAAAAAAAACCATGCAGAAATACAGGTAGTTGGTGAAAGTACTTTGTCCTCTTGAAGGCATATCAATTTCTTCTTGTTAGTTTTATCAAACCAGCCCAATTTACTCTGCTAAGGATGTAACCTGTATTGGAAATGGTTCAATATACATAGTTATTGGTGTTGCTAGTTGTAGTTATTAGTAGTGGTGAGTGGGTCGAGTTTGATATTGTATGATGATGATGATGGTGTATGATGGTGAATATGACGTAGAAAGATAGAAAGCTGAGAAGTACACAAGCATAGTTGCTGAGCCATACCAAAAATGAAGGTAGAGAAGACCCTTGGGAGGATAAATGCAAGCTCAAAGATAGAAAGTATAAGAGAGAGAGAGAAAGTTGTAACACGTCGAAAGTAATTCTAGAAGCGTCTTCTAGGCGGTTAGCGTCCTAAAAGGTTGATCTTGAAGGAGATAATTGTTCAAACTGGCTGAGCTTTAGAAAAGTGAAGTTGATGCTTTGTGTCCACGAGACCATGTGTACCTCCCCCCTCCCTCCTGGCCAACTTCTCTCTAGTTTTGTTCGAATAAGCTGGAACTATCCTGGATGATTCTTATAAGATCTATCGTGTAAATTATAGTCCCTTTCTCCTTGGGTAGTTTCACAATCCAATTCTTACTTGAGTTCAGTTAGTATTCTTCTTAGATAATAACCTCCTTTTCCTTCTATTTGAGCTTGGTTAGATGGAAAGAAGTGATCGGAGAACTTTAGTTCCACTAATACTTACAGTTAGCATTAAGGAACTAAAGCGTAGAAAGCTAACTAGAGTGTTACACACGGTACAAGGACGGAAGTGAGGTTTACTATTTACCATTCTGAGATTCATCCCGTTTCTTACCTTACCTCTTTATTCCCCTTACAGTATATAAGACTTTCACAAAGAATCCAATCGAACCTTGCTTACTTTACTTATCTTCAGAAGAGGGAAACTGAGGATGTAATACAATAGCACTTTCATGACATGTAATTCCTAGTACTATTTGTCTGCTTGTATTATGTTTGTACTGAATGGTCTAATATTTGTTCACTGCTCATATTGACGATTAGATCCTGTTTCACTTGATACAATAACTCTATTTTATGTGTATTTACTACTTGTAGTTTTGGGAGATATTTCCCCTCTTCAATAAGTAAACTGGAGAGAAGCTTTAAGAGTAAGTAAGTAATGGAAGTAATCAATGCAAAGAAGCGTACAAAACGGTTAGGTTTCAGAAGAGATAGCTGGATGAGATTTAGTTGATTGTCGTATGTTCCCTTGTACTTCATCAAAGTACACGTAATATAATACTATATTCAAGAGCAGTGTGTCCTATTCCTCTACTGCCTGTTTTTCATTAAGAGATGAACAATGTTTTTGTTAAGATAAATACCAATTATCTCCATCCATTGCGAAAACTGTTGTTTGTTTTTGAATCGGAATTGACATGGAAATATGTACACACTTTATATAAGGTTTACTTGCTACCAAGAAGCAAAGCTATTGTGTAATAATAAAGTGCCTAACTACTAATGAGATCCTAAGACTAACGAGGTTTATATAACAACAGAGCAATTTTTTTTTCCTCTAGGCTAGGCAATTATCTTCATCACAATTTTTCTCTCATGTATCGACACAAGGTATACAGTTTCATTTTTTGTCAGTTGATTGAAATCAACAGAAAGAAAGGAGCCGATGCGATGGTTTGATTACTCGTAGTAGTGTGGTACTCTTACAAAATCCAACTACTATTGATACCACTTATTCTCTATTATTACACTGTATAATAATAATATAATATGTATAAGTCCTTTATTCAGTGTTATTCATTTGTTAGTGAAGGTTTATTAAAGCGAAGTCTTTGTGTAACAGAAAAGGGTAAGCTAATTTGTTCAGCAATCTGTTAAAATCAAAGAGAGTCCCCTTGTCTCTGTTTCTGTCTCTTGTGAGCCAGTCCTGATTGTTTGCCTTCCTTCATTATAGTCTATGAACAAAAAGATAATCGGATAGATCAGGAAAATGACAAGATTGAATTTCAGAAAAGTAGCTAAGTAATTTGTGGGATCAAACATGAACTCCTGACAAAAATTATTAAAAAATCCATATTCTTAAAAAAGATCACAGAACAAATATCGAAATACAACAAAAATTCCAACAACTTTACATAAGTTTTGAAACATTCTTTAGAAACTAAGTATTAGCATATCCGAGCTAATCTGTGACGGAGGGTGGATAAGAAACTAAATCCATGAAGAGAGTAGCCATTATATTTAGTGTTGTTTTGTGATTAAAGAAGCACTTGGATTTTAGATGGATGGATGTTCCAGAGAAATAAAATAGGTAGTATCTGCATAGTTCTTGAAGTTATAAGGAACGTTGTGCTTGAAGTTCGCCCAGTTGGGGGGACATAAATATAGATGAGAGAGAAGAAAATTAATGAGGTGTGTACAACATCGTTAATGCATAAGGGTTCAATTGTTCAGGGCGGTAATGTATCATCATCCATAGGGTAATTTGCAAGACCAGAACTGAAGCTTAGACTGCGTAAGTAAACTTTACTCTTGTGTTCTCCTAGAGAAAGCAAGTTTGTCGAGATTACCATTTTACCAACCTATGAATACGAATATCTATTACGAGTTGAATCCACTTTAGTTTTGGTCGTGCAATTATACTTTGATGTGATCATCATCAGCCACCTTCAAACTTCTACTTAAAACTAGAGCATTAGATTGGATTTGTACTAAAAGGTATTACCACGATAGTAACACACAAACATGTAAAACTAATACCAATAACCATGCTTTCCTTACATTGCAAATGAGCCTTTGTAATATCGTAATCCATACCATTTGAATTTAGTTTTGCTCTTTGGTTTGAGGAGTGCATTAGACAGGAGATTTATTTTATTCCCGTACCCAGAAATTAGATTCGTCACCAGGAAGAACCTTGATCCCTCTTCAGTTGTGTAGGGATTTCTTATTAGTCAATTTCAAATAATAATTAGGGAACGCGTATTCAGTAGGTCGTATTTGTACGAATTAAATCCCTACATTTTATGCTTAAGGAAATGAGGAAATCTTCCGTATGTCATGGGCATGAAGTAAACTATTACATATCTGAGATGATTTTGCTTCAGAAAGTAATCTAGGTAGGTACTATCAAAGCCTGTGTACTTGAGATTTACATTTGAAATGGGGAATTCAGCCTCATGTTAGTCATTACGTGAATGCTTTTGACACTAATGAATACAATATATTGAACTTAAGTGAAAATTCAACTCCCTACCTTTTTTGATGAATTGATCTCTCTCTCTGGTAAGAATAGGGTGGAAACAAGGAGAAATATTTTGAATAGAAAATTCATTTATAACCCTTCTCTTCATCTTCTACACCGTGCCCTTTTCAATAACTAATTAAGTTAAGAAAAGGCTTCCTTTTAATTTGTTGGTTTAAAAACTTCCTTGTCAATTATTTCCTTCTAACAAATTTAAATTGACGTCTGTTGCTATTTACTTAGCAGCTTATTCAATTATAAAGAGACTACATTTTCATCCAACTTTGACTTCTTGTAATGAGGCAGTGTTGACTCAAACTACAGATTTTAATAAATCGGCGTCAATTATGTCTTACTTTCTAATCATTAGTCGTCTCTTAGATCATTAAATGAAAACTCCCATAAAATTAGCTCTATGTATACACAATACAGAGAGAATTTTGTGAAACGAAGAACCTTGTACTACTTAAAGATCCAAGGGAAAACTCAAGTCATTAAAAAGTACTGCAAAAGACTTTCAAATTTATATGTGCTATGAAAAATTAGCTAAAACCTGTATTTCTCTAATCCAAAATGAAAATGAGAGTCAGAAAGAGGCTGAATTTGTATGTAAGCAGGTTGGGCTTTGTGTACACAATCTCCAGTTATCTCATTTTCTCTTTTACTTAAATGCTTTCTCCTAAACTAACACACTTTCTTCGAAAAGAAACAACAATTTTGCTCCTCGATTCCTTACGCAAACGAACCTAAACGGATCAAGTCAAATTAGCTAGTCTAGAATTTAGAATCCAGAAAGCAAGCAACCCAGCTTTTCTTCCTTCTAGGCATTTCTTAATCATTTGACTTGGAAATAGTAAAATGATTTTAGAGTGAAGGAACATTTACAAGTAGGGAAATGAGTGGCAGGGTAGAATAAACCATTGGAAGAACACTTTCTCAAGACGTACATTGTGAAGGATGCAGGGAAGAAAATTATACCATAAAATACGATAGAAAGCTACAGACTTAATATTAAGAAAATAATCAAATCATCCTTGACAAAACGGCGTCTTAAAATTCCGTTTATTTTACTTCCTTTTATCTAATAAAAGGGACCAGGAGAAAGCAAAAGTTATTTCTAACGGAGAGGAAACCACAGTACACTTTTGTTCATTAGGGAATGCTACATGTGCCACTAACACTGTGACAGTTTTCCTTAAGTAATTTGCTTTTTCAAAAATGGGACACTATTATTTTACCCACAGAAATCCAACGTTCATACATGAATATCAAGTCTAGATGAACTAACTAACATTACAGTATTATATTATATACTTTTTCCATCATATTTTTATACGCTTTCTAAACGAACACACACTTGGTCGTGCCCGTTTTACTAGAACTGACTTCCAGCTGATAATTTTTATGGGATTTTTTCAAAGGACATTTAATGTCTTTAGTGGAGAACACAGCATATCTCTGTTGTATAATAGCAATATTATACATAAACTTTTTTATATTCCACCAGCTTGTATTACTACACGATACGGGAGCTTTTGAACTCTTTATGTCATTATAAAACACAAGATATTACATATTGGAACGGTTATGTCTTTTGCGGAACTTAGCGTTATAAAATTGACTCCAGAACTACCAACTTTGTGCAAGGAAAAATGTGCCTTTGGTTAAAGATTTGGTCTTTCTTTCTTTGCCGTACCTTCCGTGTCTCAACCTTCCCTTTCACTCTTTATACATTCTGTGGTAAACTTATGTAAATTGGTATTCAATTTTAACATCTCTTGAGGACTAAACTCTTTTTCTTAGTAAGCTTGTAGGCGTAAAAGGATTGGCACAACGTACTAATACTAGATATAGATATTTTGTAAGCCATGTAAGCATTTGTAGCTTGTAGAAAGAAGAGTAAAGGGTGCTACATTTCTGGTTTTTATTATTGGCCATGTTTTAAAAAGAGTGATGGGTACAGCTAAAGTACTCTTGGTGCTTACCCTTCCAGTAAGTTTTTGTAGAACTAATCAAATTTTGGAGAAAATGACTAGGATAAATCAAATCCAGATTTTTTCTTACATGATGGTATAAAGTAGATTTTTTTTAGTTTATATAATACATTTACTGCTACCACCATACGAAATTTCATGTCATGTCATGTGCTTGCTTTAGCCATACTGGAAATCTTATTATCCTATTTCCAAAACGGGACTGGTGCAATTTTCTTACTGTCTGTATGGGTATGGTAGATTTTTTTTATCTATGTTCTACATTTTATCGGCACCCGGCCAGAATTTTGTCAACAGGAACTCTATTATTTGTGATTTGGCTTTTCTACTTGTAAGTCTAAGGCTACGTGAGGGGATGCTTCGAATTCAAACCTTTTTTAGTTCCATCTGAATTTTTGGGTAATAGAAAGTAGTAGATGGAGTCGCACGGTAAAAAAACAGTACGCACATACAGGAAAGAGAAGGCTTAAACTCGTTGATATTCTCCTAACACGCTGTTTTGTACCCTAGGGTTTTTTACCATTTGTCCCTTTAGAAGAAGTCGATGAAAAAAGGAAGAGAAAATCACCAGAAATGTCTCTTGTCTATAAGTTTGAAGACGGTGCTCAGGAGAATATGCAATTTTAGATAGTTAGAGCTAACTCGTACGTACTTGCAGCAATAAGCATTGATACGACTACATATTTGATTCAGAAGATGCTTAACAGGCTCACATCCCTGTGGATTTTGAATTGCATCGTTTCTATACTTCAGATTTGCTTTTACACTATTGACTATACTAATCAAAGACAATGAGTGAATTCGATCAAGCAAAGGTTAGATTGCAGTTGTTTTTGATGTGAACGATTGGGAAGATGTCATGTGTGTATTGGTTAAGCATCAGTGTCTCATAACTTTTTGTGTACTTATCTAACAGAGTTAACTAGCAAGGAGAGCAAATCGTTTAAAGTGACAGGAACACAAGAAATTAATAACGGTGAAGACATATCCAAAAAGACCCTGCCAACCGCAGTCAATCATCTTCATAGCTCGTTGTCTCTCTTGGTCTTTTCTGTCTTCAGTGGTGCTTGGTCTGAATCCTTTATTGAATTCAATACACATACTTCCTCCGTGCTTTCCCAAAATTGAAATCCCTCGTATTCATGATGCATAAGAAGTAGTAAGTAGGTCTTGGTTTAGCATCCTACAATCTTTATTCTCCCTTGTAGATCTTACCCAGTGTTAGTGTATACTATGAAGGGCAACATAGCATAACTTTCACAGCTTACAGTACGTACATTTTTTCTCGACTTTATTTCAAGTCATTTTTTTGTACAGAAAGGAAGATTTCCTAGACATACCTGGAACCATGGTAGAATCAAAAGAAGATGTTTTTGTTATTTTTCTTTCGTATTTATGTATTATATATATATGCATACCCTAAAACAGAATGTAGGAAATTAAATAATACTGAATGCAAAATAAGTTTTATAATTAATTTGTGAGCTGATGATGAGTAAACTCATTGACAAGAGTAAATACCTTGATACAATTCTAATGAACCATTACCTTTGTTTCTGTTTACAGACAATGAGCTTGCGTCAAGTGTACACAGGTGTAATCATCATTGCCTGCATCCTAGCCTACTACAACAGCCTCAATTGTGGGTTTGTATTCGACGACGTGAGTGCAATCAGAGACAATCGGGACTTAAGACCACAGACACCGATTAAAAATCTATTTTTCAACGATTTTTGGGGGACCTCGATGCACAAGGTAAGAGTCAATCACTTTTGCAATACCACCAACTATATTCTACTTACCTGTTTGCTTCGCTTTCACAACAGCATCTTTTAATCTTACTTCCATGAAAGTGTTATCGCATTGTGTGAAGCTGCCCCTGTTTAGAGAAAGGTAAAGTAAGCAAATCATAAACTTTCCCCACCTCGGCTTTCACCCTATACATAGTGTAGACGTCTAGCTTGAAAAAACAAATATAACCTTTATGTATTTTCTTGAAGATCCCAATATACTCCAAAAAATATGGGAATCTCTTCGTTTTTATGAAATGGGGGATGAAAAGAAAGGAAAAAAGGAAAAACTGGAAGGAAGGTTGAGTGAGACGTGGTTGAGTTTAAACTATTGGGAGATAACGTCTTAGGTCATTTCATGTAATATTTTTATGCAATTTAGTAGCAGTAGTGATGGCGATGGTGATGATAATAGTAGTGGTGTTGTCTCGAGTTTTTGAGGCTCGAAAAAGTCTCCATTCAGTTTCTTTAGTACTAGAATTTATTTTAGAAAAGTGTAAAATGCATTATTACTGCACCAAGGCAAGGTCTCTTACTTACTACAACCCTTGGTTTGACTTTCTCTAGACTGTGATGGGCCGTATGTATCATATAATACATTATGCATTTCTTATGTGATCTTTCCCTCATGCCTCTCATTTCACATATGTAATGGGAAACTCATTTTTCTCTCTAGTTATTACATCTTAGACACACCATCCCACTAACCAGCTGTATGACTATTCTACTACCACTGAAGTATTACTACCTTATAAATCCTCTCTACACTTGTACCATTTGTACATTACCCTGTCCCAATATCACTAAAAAGTTGTTTTTTATTTAACAGTATTGAAGGAGAAAGTAAAGTAAGGTCTAGTTCACTCCTAGCAAGTAAAAAGAGATACAAAATATACATAATATTTATATGCACGGACTTGCTTTGAATACAAGATAATATTATCTCTTACCTATTGCACCTACTTTGCTAGACCTTTTTATTTTCTCAACCTTTATGGGGTATTAATGGTTTAGTGGACACTATTATCTACATCCATTTTATAAAGGTATCGTTTGCACAAAACAAATTATAAAATTAAGAGTATATAATACGTGTAACAAAAGCTACCTCAAAAAGTATACACAAAACCTCCACCATGACTAACATTTACATTGTTACAGTCTATCCGCCACACACAAAGTAGTTCTAACTACAAAACCTTTTTCATATTTTCATAACCTTTTGTATCAATTTTACAGTAAAGAAGCTCCTGGTGCTATAAGAATATATTATCTTATGGTTTATTTTTTATTCTTTTAACACAGTACATCTAACATAATATAATAGTCATAATAAGGGGTCCATAGAGAAGAAATAAGATCTCGTTTGGGAAGAGAAAATAGAGTAATACTACTACTATTATAAAAACTACGTCTTTTTTTCGTGTACTCACTATCATATCACACACTACCTTAGAAGGAAAGTAAGAAACGTTGAAACCTGAGAGAGTCTCGTTTTTTTACTTACCTTCTTTATACATCTTTTTCATTTTTTTGCGTCTCCTACTCCTAGCTTTCTCTCTCGTATTACGGTCGTTTTCATACTCTCTTTTATTTAAAAACTCCTTGACATTTATTGTCATCTTTATCTTTTTCTGGCTTTGTTCTTTCCACTTCTATTTTATATGAGGTTGGATTTTACATATTATTATTAATATTATTATTATTACGTGATGTGTATGAATATATTATTATATTCATACTCACCCCCTAGCTTACCAATGTCTAGTTATAATAGTAACACTGCCAACTAGGGAACTCATTGTAGATTTTATATAACTACTTTACTTATGGCTTTCTCCACAGATTTTTTAAGTTTGTCCACCTCTACTTAACCTGGTCCCATATCTAGAAACATTTTAATGTCTTCTAACTTACCTTCTATTCTACATATTTTTTTCTACCAGGGTTAAAATTTTTATTCAACCTTGTTTCATTAAGAAAGTAAAGTTGAGAGGTTTTTAGAAGGCGAAGTTTTTATGTTTTCTTTTATTGTATGCTCCTTAAATTCACGTGCGTTTGTTCTTAATGTAAAACATTTTAAACTTACTAGTTTATACCTTTATACTACCTATATCAGGTTATTTTTCTTATGTCTACCATAATAAATTAGTTTATTTGCTCAAAGTGTCTTTTTAAGTCTTGGGAAACGTGTGAAAAGAAAACTTGGGGTGTCGTCCAGGTAAGAGGTTAAAGAAAGTAACCGGAATAAATAGGTATACCACAGTTCAAGAGTTATACAACTAGGCTGTTAATAATACGAAGAGCATATCAATGTCACGTATTCATTTTTTTGGTAAAAGGTACTCCGGCTTATTTTTGAAGTCCAAGTTTATCTTTATATAATATATACCTCGTTAGTATTTCCAAGCATTTCTAGAAATACTAAAAGAGAATTTCTTGTACACCACTCGTCTCTAGAATAAGTGGTGTTAGTTTGTTGGTGCTGATGTAGTTAGTATGGTGAGGTATGACCAGAGTGTTTGGTATCGAGACGTAGGGACAAAAAAATCCTCTTTCTCTCTCCACTGAGGTTTGTACCGGAAATGAAGCGCAACCACAGAGAAAATTTTATCTGGAGACTCTGTCATCTCCAATCCAAATCTATGTAACCAAACCGAGGCTCATTTTTTTACACCCTCTGCATCACATTACTTACTACTCCTATTTTACTACTAGACTCCATTCTATTGCATTGCAAATGCCCTCCTGCTGCAGTACGAATTTAGGTTTAGTAGTCTTAGCTAGACATTTTTCTTCCATTACTTACTTTATATAGAGCATACTCCATGATTTTAACCTCCCCTCCGGTTGTTCCATATAGGGATTTTTTGTTAGATGGTTATATAAAGATTTCTGAGTGCTTTGTAGCGTAAAAAAGTTACTTGAAGTGTTAAGCTGAGGGAAAGCTGTATTAGAATACATTAACATCATATTATCCAGCCTCTTACTGTATATTGTGTACTACTACTGTGGGGGTTTCCAAACATTAAATAAATACTCATAACCATACGAATACAAGATGAAATGTAGCCAACTTCAAATGTTATAAATATATTGAAAAACAGTAGAACTAGGAAGGATTTTATGTTCCAGGAGCTTGGATTCTGAGCTAGATTAGATATTATATGCTTTTTTTACTTAAAGAATGGTAGCTTTTTGTATTTATAAAATATCTTCCACAACAGGAAAGCCTGAGGATGCTTTAGTTTCCTGTCTTCAAGATGAAAATGTAGATTATGGTATGGATTTTTTTGCAAAGTGCTTATTCGCATTTACACAGTGTATGTAACGGTACCTTTTATTTTTCAAAAAAATATGACATTTGTATGATTGTGGTTGCATTGTGAGCTTAACTGATGTTTAAGTGACGAGCCCTGTCGACTTTTGTGATTACTTATATTCGTCTGAAATAGACTTTTTTGCAAGTTTACTTTTGCCAATGAAAAACATTCCTTAATGCAAGATCTTAAGAGTTGGAGAGAGAGAGAGAAGGAGGGAGTAAAGCATTAAAGTATCCATCTTCTTTTGTTGACTTAAGTCAAAATTCAAATTCTTGTTGACAAAAGAAAGCTTAAGCTTTAGTGTTCTGTCTAACACAGACAGTTCCTAAGATTCAGTTGAAAGTCAGCCACTCTTAAGAGATGGAAATGGAAAAAGTGGAAGTTGAGAAAGTTTTTAGTCTAAGAAAGCCTAAAATCCCTGTCAGTTTTCGAGCTTTGGTATTATTTGTACGTGAAATTCTATTTGTACAAAAAAATTATCTCCTTTTAAATGCTAATTATCCATTGAATTAATTTAGCTCTTGCAAAATTAGGGATTACTTATGCTTTTCCCATTAGAATGGTAAATTTTGGGATTCAGGCGTATTGGTAAGAGGCATGAGTCCACAAATGGATTCATCAAGCGCTTGAAAATTTGCAAATATTTGTTTTATCTTTAGTGATGAAATTCACAGGAGTTTAATCATTAATTATAGTATTGAATATGCCAAAGCAGTAGAAGTTTTAGTACAATATTGCAGAAATAGCTATTTTGCTGTAAAGACAATATGGAAGTTAGTAATCTTACCAATGGAGCATTAACTCAAATTTAATAATGTGTTTACTAACTGTTTGTTTTCATTTCTGGGAGTATGTCTTTTACCGTCTTAATGATAAGCACAACTTAAAGTATAAAATGTAGAAAGCTTTCTGTTCAATATTGCCACCTCGGAACAATGCGTTTTCCCATTTTCCAATTTACCTTCAAAACTACTACTGATTCTTATTGAGTTAGTAGGCATTACATGAACCATAGTCAGTTAAATAACGTTATGAAACGTAGGCAATATTGGCCGGGGTCAATGTCATTAAAATATATATTGTGCGCTTGGGTTAGAAAAAAAAATAATGGCCGTTAGGGCTGGTGACTACTGCTGGGAATGATTTTTTCCACAGTTCAGGAGTACTTAATGGTCCTTCTTGTCTATCGTTTGCATGTAAATTGTAGAAAATATCGAAGCAAAATTCAGTGCACTGCGTACGACTCGCTCGGGTCTAAACTACTTCAGAAGATAAGTCAAGTGAAAGTCCTTAGTGTCGCAGTCACATCGCACATCGTGCCCTTTAGCAGTTATGATACTCCCTCAGTACGGAACAACAGATATTACACATATATAAATCCATGTCCTTTGATGTCCGTCATCTAAAAGCTTTCTCATACTACTTCTCATATTTTTTTAGAATTTGTTATATACAATAATATTGTGAATGTGTGATGCCGGATGTATGTGTGAGAAGTGCTTTTGCGTTGCTGTTTTGGCAGTTAAAGTTAAAATAAGGTAGTTACGTGAAAGCTTTTCTCACTGAGCTTATATATTGGTTCTATATCATTATTTACGAGAAAGTAGTGTCACTTGTTTTGATGAATGTTTTCAACTTTCGTATTATTGTCTAGGGGCTTATGTGTATGACCTACATGAGATATAGCACCTTTTCCGGAGAAAGATCAAACGCCTCTGACTTATTTAGGTAATAAATGCTCTGCCTTGTCGTCTAGGTACTTGTGTTCAGCATTCAGAATGAGAGAGATCTCAGATTCTATTTTCTGTCTTGGGCTATCGAGTTAGTGAAATAATGGAAATCCAATGGGTTTCTTGTCACTTAGTTTGTTCTCTGTTAACAAAGAGTTTTATAATTGTTATGAAAGTATTTCTAGTACGTAAATAAGCCAAACTAGGAGATTTTAAAGCTTTAATTACTATATCCATACTGCATTGGATTTTAATGTGCTAGAAATACAAAAATTTTAATTTCTCTCTTTGCCCCAGGACGTTTAATACTGACGTTCATTTTCCCCAAGACCAACTTTTCTACAAATCTTCCTTTACTATTTTCAACTGGCATATGAATGGCCTTAATATGACCAAATTGAGATTAAGTCACGTCTACATTTAATTTAGCAAGGAGTTCTGTTCTTAAGTGCCTATTTAAAATGACACCTTACATCAGAGTAAATGTGGATGGGTGGCTAAAGATTAATGTTTTATGTGGAAGGATGAAAGGGCGGAGATCAACTTTAGTACTTATACCACATGCCCTTATATGATCAAAATAGTGTAGATTTTGAAGGAAAAAGCAGCCAAAGTGGGATAAGATGACGTATTATTGTTGCAGTGCAGATTTTCGTACACATAGTTTGGCTATTGCTCTTATATAACACATAAAGAGATTGCTCAACACTAAATCTCTCTCACTTTGTCACACGACTATATGACAATGATATGGATGATGGTACTGATGATGATAGAAAGGGCCATATCCGTAAGACCTAGGTTGTCTCAAAACGGAAAACTCTAGATTTAGGTGGAAGCTTGAAGGACCGTAAATGACACATGAATGTAGTAAAATTCACTGCCTTGTCTACACAAGCCTTTTTAGCAGCATTACATTACACAAATCCATACAACACCCACGTTTATCTCTTCCTTTAGCTTTCACTTGTATATCACGCACTATACGCGTACTCGATTCAAGTAGGTAGGGATTTCAATTGAAGAAAGTTTCCGACAATTTAACTAGATGATATTAAACTGAAATACATTTTCTACCGCAGGCAGATATGCAAGCGGAAGAATTCTTCTGAGGTATTAGTGAGTTAAACCAAGAAATACAGTTTACTGAGTAGAAAGTACTATTTTGTTAATATATTCTATAAATCGCCAGCTTCCTTTCAACCTTTCAAGCTGGCCTTTTGTAATATATACGTGTATTTGTTGTATATCCGCAATATTAACAATAGTAATTTCAAAGATCCTTTTGAATGTCTTTGAAGACATGTCTACTCGTTTACAATCAGTACAAACCAAGTATGACGTATATGTATAGATGGATACATCCTGTGTGTAGAACCCATAATGCCCACTACTCATTCATTACAGTTAGATGAAAAGCAGTTGAATTGCATTAAAGTAGGTAGTAGAAATGGTACAAGAGTTGAGTTGGTGATTCTTACGTATTTGAGCTAAATAATTCAGTGAGTAATTGAATTACATTCCAAGCTGGGTGATATATCTTTGACGCCATAGTGAAAAGTGCCTATTGTTCTATTAGGAATGTCACTATTTACTCTCATTGCTTATGAAAGCAGTCTCTTTCATTCCTTCTGATCTCATTCGTATACTAATAGTAGAGCTCTTGATTCGAATCCCGGAATTTTCTGGCTTTACATTTCTGGCTTTACATTTCTGGCTAAACATTTCTGGCTAAACATTTCTGGC